>VDFB02033394.1:0-16412 GCA_007258455.2 Sequoia sempervirens
GTTTCATAATGGCATAAAATTTATAATCAACAACAATACAATATCACATTAAAGGGTATTAATGTTTTAAGGTCAGAGGTTAATAATAACAAGAGCTGTGCGTGAGCTGGAGTCCTTTCCTAAAGCAATATTGGATGTTCATGTTACTGTAGATGGCATAATGTAGTTTATCTCTCTTGTTGTTGTTGTATCTCAAGATGAAAACAATTTCAAGATTCTATTCTTCACATTTGTCTTTACCAAATTTAAAGATAAGTTTGGAATTATCAAGGGAAGCTTAGACATAGTTTAGGAGAGTAAAAACAATATTCAAAGGTAGAATAAATATGTCTTACAAAAGCCATTGTGAACACAATAATGAATATAGCAGAACATACCAAAATTAGACAAAAGATACTGGCTAGAGATCAACACGGAAAGATGAATTTGCACATGATTGAAATCATAGTTCATAAGGATTTGGTAGGTCTTAACCAGTTCATAGAGGATTAAAACTAATAGCATCGACACTATTTCAAACACTCTCTTCTTAAACCCTTGAAGATGAGAAAAGGTTTGAATTCTTAGTGATTTTATTAATAATTTTTCCACGAAGTATAGTTTTTGAGCTTCAAAGGCTGGTAAAACACAATGCAGTACAACCTCATGTCTTAACTCAATATTGGCTAAATGCTCAAGCTAATGGGTGATAGTAATAAAGTACATATAAATATGTCATTGAATAATATTACAATTTAAGCCATGTATTATAGAATGGCTCAAGTAAGATAAGTATCATAGGCTGAAAATTTTTAGTGTTTTGTTTTAATGGCATTGCAAACTGAAATATAAAGCTATTGTGTGTATGAAATATTGATTAATTAAATAGAAATCAAACACATGTTAATAAGACATTAAATCAAAAGTTGCAAAGAAATAGAATAATGCAAAACCGTAATCGCAAATTTTCCTCAAAACTGCCTTTATCCTCCTCTAACTTCAGCGTTTCATTGTTTTCCAGATAGCTCTCAGACCAACAGATCAGGCTCAACAAAATGACAGCTAAAGAACAAGATTTAAAATGCAAACTATGCTAAGTGCAAAAGCTATGCTAAAATGAGAAGATTGTTGTGATATCGAAACTGTCATGAATGCAAATGTTGGTTGAGTGTATGCATGCATGAATGAGTATTCAGAAAGTGTGTGTAACCAAAGCTTGGATTTGCGCCAGAATTTATAGAGTTTTTGAACAGATATGATTGGTTGAATTGATCGACGGTCGGGATTAAGCTTGTTTCGAACGAACGGCGAGAGATTTTCGAAAGTGGAAGAGAAAGATGGAAGGTTTCCCTTTTCTTCAATTTCCGTCATTGAGTTTAACTTCCATTTCGAAAGATGAGTTAAAAATTTGGAAGGGTGAGTTAGCACGAGTTAGAAATTAAATAAAATAAATTTATTCAATTTAGAAGTGGAGATGGAAATGGAAACTTACATAATTAAATAACTCATATTTAATTATGTTTAAAAATGAAATTAAGGTGAGAAAAATATTAAATAAAATATTCAATATTTTAAATCGGATACGGGATGAATATTCCATTATTCAAATATTTAAAAATATTTTAAACTTTTAGGAATCAATGATACTAAATATAAATAAATTATAAAAACTTATTTAATTCTAATCGTTTTATGGTAGAATGTTAGTAATTAAATAAAATATTTATTTAATTTAAGGTAGAAGAATTTAGAAGATGAACGATATAAATAAATAATTAAAATTTATTTATATGTAGATGACTTTAGAGGAATTAATTAAATAAATCATATTTAATTAATTAACAAGCTTAATCATGACCATTTTTAGACATATACATTTTTCCCCTCTTTGAAGTGATGTGTAAAACACATTGCTTCAAAGAAAATAAGATTTGTGCCCCTGATGTACTTTCGATATTTCTGCTGATGATGCCCCCTCGGGAGGTAAATCACGGATGAAAGGGAAAGTGGTTTAGCTCACGACAGAAAAAGAAATGTCCATTTTGAAAATAAAGTCACATTTTACCCTTGGTTTGACCTTTAAAAGGTAAAAGGTTGAAAGAGACAAGTCATTTGTACTATTGAGTTTGGTAAAAACTGTAGCTACGAAAGTGACATCGCGACATGGAGATTCCGTATCATTGCCACCGATTCGAGAGATCACGTAGATATCAGAGGCCAGCTACTTATGGACCACCGGTAAGTCGATCGATCCTCTTATGCTTTCAAATTTTTCCATTTGGATCAAAATTTTCATGATTTTTCGCATTTTCAGTTTTAAAATTTACGTTTGCGCTCATATAGCAACGTTTTAGGCGCTTTCGAAAAAAGCAGGCGCGCATATGGTAGAAACAAACATGCATAGGGCTTAGATGTTTAAATTTTGTAAAAAAATAGTGTAGTGCATCCCGTAAAAACTAGCACACATATAGGGCAGGTTTGAAAATTTTAGGGATAGAGCGCATATAGGGAAAATAGACGCGCATATAGGAAAAACGTGCATCTAGCAAAAACAGTGGCGCATAGGATGAGCAAAGTGGTGCATACGGGAAAACGCACATAGGGAGTCTGTTTAAGCGCATCCCGTGAAAAGAACGACGCATATGGGATTTAGCGCATCCCGTAAAAAGAATGGCGCATATGGGATTTAGCGTCGAATGCATGTTGTGATGAGAATGATGATTTGTATTGCTTCCTTAGTCAATAGATAGGTAAAATGTCATGTCATCATGCTGATATGGGTAGGGATGATAGAAAAATTGAATGATTGATTGATAACTTTGCTTCCTAGGATAGAAAACAAAGAGTAGATGGAACTAACATGACTTCTGATAAATTTGCTTCCTGCGATAGAAAACAAATAGTAATTGATGGTAGGATAGATGTGATATGATATCTAGCTTGATAGAGTTGATTTGATTTAATTGATAGGACTAATTGTGTGATATGGGTTGTTGATTTACTGCATTGATATGAGTCATTGATATGGGTCTGATATAGTTCACTGATAGATATGAGTCTGATTTGATATTGTGTGAATATTTGATATGAGTCTAATGGATGATCTTTGTAATGAAAAATAGAAGGTTTTCAAGAACCTCCAGATTAGAGAGCGACATTCAGCAGGATGGGATAGGATCCCTGAGTTGACCCCTGCTAACAGAGCATTGATTGATGCGTGCGGTTTGAGACCCTTGTTGGCGATGCCCCCGATTAGGGTCAACAGAGGATTGTTGACAGCACTTGCAGAGCGATGGCATTCGGAGCACAACACCTTTCACATGCTGACCGATGAGGTGACGATGACTCCTAAGGATGTGTACAGGATCCTAGGTATTCGAGTTGTTGGAGCCCTTGTGTATTACGATCACAAGGAGCTTGGGGGTACGGATGCTTTGAGGAGAGTGTACAGAGATGCGCAGATAGTCGGGTACTGGGTACCGTGGGCAGACTTTTACGGATATCCAGCCTTGCCAGTAGTTTTGGGTGCTTTTATCAGAGGTCTCATTTGTCCGGATCACTAGGCAAAGGGATTGTCAGTGGGCTAGGGCAGGATTCTAGAGCAGATGATGCTACAACCGAGGAGATATGCATGGGGGAGCTACATGTTAGCTCATCTCTATCATGATTTGCACCAGGTGGTCTACAGAGGATCATCCAGTTTATCTTGTGGGGTTACATTGCTATAGATCTGGGCATGGGAGCATTTTTCTATGACGAGGTTGGCATGCCCCAGAGTGAGGCCACCAGGCAGGCCATATATCTATATGTATTTTGTGTTCCTTACCCAGCCCAAGCTGGGCAAGGTAGATTATTGGAGACGACTGCTAGACGACATAGATACAGTCATATGGTGACATATTTGGATTGTGAGCTATGGGTGACTGATGATATAGAGATGCCCTATGTATGTATTCCACGGTTCCTGATAGGGAGGACTCCCTTCATTTTGGAGAGATTTTTGGCATTGCGAGTGTAGAGGCAGTTTGGATTTACGCAGGGGATGCCGCAGGGGGTTGTACATTAAGCTCGGAGCAGAGATGAGGCTGAATGGGGGCCATGTATTTTGTATCAGGCTGCCTATACAGAGTTCATGGCATTAGCACCTAAGGTATGGGTTGACAAACGAGACATTGTGGATGCTGGGATGTCTGATGAGTATGCTACCTATTTCCATATGTATCCATTTCCACGATTTACTAGCCCGGATGAGCTAGCAAGTATTTTGGTAGTACCACAGCCCAGGGCAGGTAGATAGGAGGATGTGGCCGGCAGTGAGCAGGGAGCGGTCGGAGGAGAGGAGGTGGAGAGTGGAGAGGAGGAGGGTTCAGATGATGAGGATGATGGAGATGATGGCGGGGTGGGAGGACATGTGTTGGGGAGATCGGGGTAGGATATCCTGAGGGGTGTGCAGATTATGCGATGACCGAGGACAGGGATAGGGAGGCAGACAATGATCTGGATGGCCTCCTCCTCGCAGTAGGGACAAATAGCCACTCTTCAGGCTCAGGTGCAGACATTGCAGGGGCAGCAGGGTCAGCTACAGGGTCAGTTGTCATAGGCACAGGCTTTTATTGTGCAGCTACAGGCACAGGTACAGGCACAGGCACAAGCACCTGCCCCAGACCCACGGTTAGCTCAGGTGATCACAGAGAGGGATGCATTTAGGCAATGGGTAGTAGAGGCTAAGGGCGTGTGGCTCAGAGACTGATGGGCACTGTAGAGAGTGTGTCACTGAGAGATGCCATTACAGAGGGTATGGAGATGGCCAGGGAGGCTGAGTACTACAGGGTGAGATATGAGGAGCTATGTCCTCCAGAGCGCAGAGAGCCATACCCACGATCCCACAGTAGGACCCGGAGCAAATCACGGACACATACCCAGAGTAGGGGAGTGACAGGGCCACGGCAAGACCCAGATGCAGGCACTAGTGGCAGACCACCTCCCTCCGGACTAGCACCATCAGGAGCATCGACCAGTTAGACTTTATGATGTATAGTAGTTTTGGAGCATATATGCCATTTCTGATCATATTTGATGTATTGGACATTGTAGTTTCATTGGACATTTGGACATTTGTATCATTTTTGATAAGTGATGATATGCAGCGGCGATGATTATTTTGATGATGATGTGATGTGCATTTTTGATGTGATGATATGATATGCATTTATGTTTATGTGTTTATGGAGATTTGATGATATGATATTTTATTATGATTATGATTTGATGATGTGTACTAACGATGTCATGCCGGTGAATGATTTATGAGGTGTATATGGAATGTTTGTTTTTTTATTTGGATTTTTCAATGTAGATAAAAGATGAAAAATGAATGTTGTGTTCATGATATGCATTATGATATGATGTGATGTGAAATGATATGAGTGGATAAAATGTTATGACATGGGATGATAGGAATACTGCTATGAAATAGTGATGTATAAATAGTGATGTATGATAAAATGATATGTGATGAAATGTAAAAAGAGAATGATATTGATAATGGTAAAGAAAATGATGAAATGATAATGTTAGATGATAATGCAATATTAAATGATGATGAAAATGAAATGTAAAATGATAATGAAATACTAAATGATAATGATAATGCAATATTAAATGATGATGAAAATGAAATGATAAATGAATGAATGATAAATGAATGAAATGAAATGATAATGAAATATTAAATGATAATGATAATGCAATATTAAATGAAATGATAAATGAAATGATAAATAAATGAAATGAAATGACTATATATGATGAAATGATAATGAAATATGTTAAATGATAATGATAATGGATATGAAAATGAGATGATAAATGAATGATATGAAATGACTATAATATAATGAAATGATAATGAAAATGAGAATAAAATAAATGATAAAGGTAACGAAAAATGAGTAAAAATGAATGGAAAGATGATAATGGTAATGAATCGTATATGAAACGAATATGAGTGATAATGGTAATGAGATGATTTGAATGATAATGATAATGAAAATAAACTGAAATGAATGAAATGATTATAATGATTAAGATGATACTTAATGAAATGAGGAAATGATAATGTTAATGATGTAAAGTGGAATTTGTTAAATGATAATTTTTAATAATAATGAATAACTAATGATATGGAATGATAACAAAATGATAAATGAAAATGAAATGCAAATGGAATATTGATAAAATGATAATAGAAATGCAACTAATATGAAATGATGAAATGATATGAAACTTATATGAAATGATAATAAATGATAAGGATAATGCCATGATAAGATGATAATGAAAATGCAATGATGAGATGATAATGCTAATGAAAATGCAATGATAAGATGATAATGCTACAAATGTTTGCATTTGCCTCCACAAATAGTCCAAAGAAATATGATAGCGGTTGACCGTTCGAAAATTCTTGACGCAAATCCAATATGCAGTTATGACCTAAAATGAAAATGCCACTAAATGAAACCGACCATTTTGTTGAGCCTTTTAGTGAACCTGCTTAAATCATCATAGAGTGTTTGAAAATGTTGAAAGTGTGTACAAGCATCAGAGGGGGAATTAGCACCAATGATGACCTGAGTACAACTTTCATGAGTTTTGATATAGCAAGTGAATACAAGCATCTAGGTATAATTGAACCAAGATGACCTGAGTATTTCTTGCATAAACAGACAAAGACTAACCATTATCTGATGCAAATTTGGAACTGTCATCAATGATAAATTGTGGAAATCATGTCTCGCGACATACTTGCAACAGATAAATGATTAACCTCAAGACAACAGACAAAGAAAAATCATCCTCTTTCCTTGCCACTCTAGTTCAGTACATCATCGAGTGTGCTCCAGAGAAATGATGTCGAAAAATAAACAACCATTGTTCAACAAATGAAATATTGTGATTCCAAACATTATTTTAGATTAGAGATCATCCAGATATGAGTCATGGTAAGGTATGCAACTGAAAGCCACTGTGATATGGATCAATGGTTGGTTGTTTTGTTTTGCATGATTGGTTTCAATGTCATTATCTTACTGTTTTGGGAAGATCTGAAAGTTGATTGCCCCCAGTATGTCCATATTTGCCCTTGGTATCAATACAACTTGCTGAAATGAATATGTTCAATAATCAAACCATGGTAAGATGTTATCGCTCAAGGAAAATGATGGTATGGTGCTGGCGTGACCCTAAGATGATGGAAAAAAAGATGCATGAAAATGAAGGCTAAGCAGCCAAGTGCAGAACATGAACTAATAGATGGAGAGCTACAAATAGCGTCTGTTTGCCAGATTTTCACTATTTGTTTTTATTGCATTTTTCTTGTCAATAGCTGCCTGTTTGCCAGGTTTTCACCCTATGGCGTTTTGGATTTCCTCGGGACTTTTCTATTTTGGATTCTTTCAGGACTTTTTCTATTTTTATTTTTATTTTTAAGGACTTTTCTTTATTTTTTTGGATTTTTTCAAGACTTTTTCTGATTTTTTTGGATTTTTTCAGGACTTTTTCTGATGATGATAACCGCCTTAGACATAATACTTTTTCAGATGCATGTTGTTGATAGGTTCGTCAAATAGGTCCCCTTTTGGCGTTGATAGCTTGTAGGCTCCTAAACCATAGACCGCGATAACCACATAAGGACCTAGCCAATTTGGTTCGAACTTCCCTTTCTTCTCTCTGTCTTGTTGATTTGTGTGGATTCTCTTTTAGAACAAGATCACCCACTTGAAAGGTATGTGGCTTTACTTTGTGGTTGTAGCTACGAGACATCATTTGTTGATAAGCTTTCAAATGATCAGCTGCTCTTTGTCTCTTCTCATCTAGGAGTTCTAGTTCTTGGAGTCAGGAAACTCGATATTCATCATCTGTTGTTAGGCCTTTCAATGATACTCTGAGTGAGGGAATCTCCACTTCTAAGGGCAATATGGCTTCTGCTCCATAAACAAGGGTGAATGGTGTTGCTCCTATTGGCGTGTGGACACTGGTTCGGTAAGCCCATAAGGCGGGATTGAGTTGAACGTGCCAATCCTTCCCTGATTGATTCACAGTCTTTTTCAAGATTTTCAATATTGTTTTATTTGAGGCCTCTGCTTGGCCATTCCCTTGTGGATAGTAAGGTGTTGAGTATCTATGTTGTATGTGAAATCTCTCACAAAGCTCATCAACATCCTAATTTTTGAATGGACGTCCATTATCTGTAATAATGGAGTTGGGAATGCCATACCGACAAATAATATAGTTAAGTATAAATGATGATATTTGTTTGCCGGTAACTTTGGTAAGAGGGACTGCCTCAATCCACTTAGTAAAATACTCTATTGCTATGATGATAAATTTATGCCCATTTGATGAAGAAGGATGAATCTTGCCCACTAGATCTAACCCCCATTGAGAAAATGGCCAGGTTGGTGTAAACGGTTGGAGTTCTTGTGCAGGAGCATGAATGAGATTCATGATCATTTGGAGACATTAACATGAATGACCAAATTCCCTCTCCATTGTAGGCTAGTAGTAACCCATTCCTAATCAATTTTTTGATAAGGTGGGAGTCCTTTCAGACCAAGTACCATAAGATACTTTACCATGAACTTCTTGTAAGCTTTGTCCAGATTCCTCCGCGTTCAAGACATGAGGTAAAATAGTATCAAGACCCGCGACGTTATAGGGTGTCAGTGATAAGAGTGTAGCGAGTAGATTGGCGGATAAAGTTGTGTTTTTGGTTACGGGATAAATTAGGTGGTAAGATGTCATCTTTGAGATAGGCATAATTTTTTCCGTACCAAGGCGAATCAGGTCCTACTAAGTGGCAAATGATTTGGCTTTCAGGTGTATCATAAGTAGGTGTAAATGATTGTTCCACTAGAAATTCATAGCGATTCTGAGTTTCTGGGAGCTGTAACAATGATGCGATCATAGCCATGGTGTCAGCTGCTTTATTATCAAGCCTTGGAATTTGTGTGAATTTGATGTCCACAAAGTATTTCTTGAAGTCATCAACCATATTTTTATATGGTAATAGTTTATCATCTTTGGTTTGATAGTCATTATTGATCTAAAAAATGACCAACTGTGAGTCACCATACACATGTAATTCTGTAATTCTCCATTCCAATGCTATTTTGAGTCTGGCGATTATTAGCTGTATTCAGCTATGTTGTTGGTTACATGAAACATCAGCCTATGATGGAGAATGGTATGTCCTTGAGGGGTGACAAAGTATGCCTACGATCCATGTTGAGTGAAAGAACCATCAAAATATAATGCCCATGTTTGAATAGATGCATGGTGAAGACATCAACATCTGGAAATTCAATGTGCAAGGGATGATCTGCTTGTAGTGGTGCCTCAGCTAATTGATCAGCTATAACTTGTCCTTTGATGGCCTTGCGATCAACATAATGTATGTCAAACTCACTTAGAATCATTACCCACTTTGCTAACCTTCCTGTCAATGATGCTTTGCTTAACAAATACTTAAGTGGATCAATCTTCGAAATCAAAATTGACTGTATGGGTTAACATGTAATGTCAAAACTTTTGTGAAGCAAAAACTACTGCCAGACAAGTCTTCTCAATAGAATTGTAGTTGAGTTGATGACTTGTTAGTGTTCTACTGATGTAGTAGATTGCACGTTCCTTTCCTGTAAAGTCTTCTTGTGCTAGCAATGCCCCTAGGGATGTTTTTGTTGCAACAATATATAAGATGAGTGGTTTGTCTGGATTTGGTGATATGAGAACTAGTGGAGTCATTAGATATTCTTTGATTTTCTGGAAAGCCAATTCACATCTGTCATCCCACTTGAAAGGAACATTTTTATGCAGTAGATGTGTGAACGGTAAACTTTTATCGGCCAATTGTGCAATGAACCTTTGTATTGATTGAAGTCATCCTTGTAATGATCTCAACTGATTGATGTTCTTTGGTGGAGGCATTTCCATGATTGCTTGTACTTTTGCAGGATCTACTTCAATTCCTTTTTCTGACATGATGTATCCCAAGAGTTTTCCTGATTTGACCCCAAAAACACATTTCTTAGGGTTGAGGTGAACTTTGAATTTTTCTAATCTTGCAAATATTTTGGACAATACTTCAAGATGTCCTTCTCTGGTGTATGATTTTTCCAGTATGTCATCCACATAATCTTCCATGAAGACATGCATCATGTCATGAAAGATTGATGATCGTAATCTTTGGTAGAGTAGCTGTATTCTTTAGGCCGAGAAAGGCATGATGTTCCAACAATAAGTTCCCCACGGACATGTGAAATCTATTTTCTCCTGATCTTCAAGTGCAATCTTGATTTGGTTATATCTAGAAAAACCATCCATTAATGAATACATGGCATGGCCAGCTGTTAGATCAACTATGGTGTCGATATTTGGCAGTGGGAAATCATCCTTAGGACATGCTTTATTAAGATCTCTGAAATCTGTACATATTCTGATAGTTTTATCTGGCTTGGATACAGGAACAATGTTAGAAATCCATTCTGCATAGTCGATTGGTCTTATGAAGCCCACATCAAGGAGTCTTCTTAGTTCTTCCTTAACCAATAATGCAACATGAGGATGCATCTTTCTGAGTTTTTGTTTCACTGGCTTGGTCCCTGGTTTGATAGACAAGTGATGCATGATAAGATCAGGATCAAGACCAGGCATGTCAGCGTAAGACCACGCAAAATTGACTTGATTTGCTTTCAGGAATTCCATGAACTCTGGTATTTCTTTCTCTGTCATTGATGCGGCTAACTGTAAAATTCTTGGTTTGTCAGAAGTTTCAAGATCAATAGCTTTTGTAGGCTCAATCAGAATAGGTGATCGCTCATGGTAGTGCTCTGGGAGAGTGTCAAGATTCCCATCATCTGGTGCCTCAAAAAGGTTTTCACCATCTGATACGCTCTTTATTTTATCTTTTGTTTGATCTAATACTGCCAGATTATGGTTTTCACCATTAGATCTTTATTTTTTGTTTATACTTTTGTAGCTGGGAGACTTGACACTCTCCTGATCAAAAACTTTATGTCAAAAATCACTAGTGGAACAATCATTTGTATCATCTGCGGAAAGGAAGTTTACGATAGCTTCATCACTTGGAAACATAGGTATATTGATAGGTTCGGATGAATCCCAATCAATGAGATCCAGATAAATCAAGGGTATAGGATCGTTAGGTTGTGTGAAATTGGCTATGGTCATGGTCATAATGGAGTGGTCAGTAGGATCTGAGGTATGAGGTGAGTCAATGATGATACTGTCCTCATGATAGTCTTGTTCATTTAGATCTGACTCATTATCACTAGAATCATAGTTGATTTGTGGTTCAGATTCTTGTGGTTGGGACTCTGACCCTTCACCTTCAATTAGAGTTGGGGTGTACTGGTGTATTACATCAACCTCTTTATCTCTCCAGAATTCATCATTGTAAATGGTGTCCCATTCATATTCAGCCGAGTCTGTGTCAGAATTGTTGTCCATGAAATTCTGAACTGTTGTCAAGCATGCTTCTCATGAATCTGAGCTTTCTTGCAATGCGAAGACAGCGCCATGTAGTTGTTTGGATGTGTTTTCTTTGGAGTGAGTATCATAACCTAATCTAATTTTCTCTTTTGCAGCAAGTCCGCGAAGGTGAATAGGTTCAACTACTCCTTCCTTCCTTTTTCCGATAGGACCTTCATCATAGCCCATCTTCTGCATGATTGAATACCCTTTTCCATATTTGTCCGTGGGTAATTTGACATTAGAGACTGCTTCATCTTCATCTTTATAGAGCCAATTTAAAATTTCTGTATCCTCAGGATTTTCCATGGGGAATTTTTCTTTGATGAATTGTCCATTAAATTTTGTAATTGGCTCTATTGGTGTTTGCTTTGATGTTGATGCTGCTGATATTTGATGTTCCTTGATAGATGGTTGTCCATGTGATCGAGGTGATGTAGGTAGATTAGCAAGACAAAGAGAGTATTCTCCAACTCCATGATCCTTGAATTTCATCTTTTTGTCAAAACTATTGGTCAATTGACTGATTTGTGTGTCAATCTTTAGAGAAGTCCTAGCATGAGCTTCTCGATTGTTAGGAACCAAAGTATCTTGACTGGCTTTCATGTTGGCACAAGTTTGGATATTGGAATTATTAGCTGATATTGTGATTTCCTATCCATCATAAGGAAACTTTAGACATTGATGATAGGTTGATGGAACAACTTGCATTTCATGGATCCAAGGACGACCCAACAAGATGTTGTATGCAAGATCACAGTCTAGTACTTGACAGAAAGTATTCTTTATGACAGGGCCCACTCTGATTGGCAGCATGATTAGACCTTTGGATGCTCTTTCTTCATCATCATTAGATTTTATGGTAATATTTCTTCTAAAATCAATGCAATCCTCAGAAAATCCTAAGGCTTTAACCAATTTCATGGTACAGATGTTCAAACCAGCACCTCCATCTATTAGAACTCGTCTGATACGAAACTTGTGAATCATGACCTCTAAGTACAATGATGAGTTATGGGGATGAGTTATGGAAATGTCATCTTTATCAAAGAATGAAAGGAAAGTGGGTGAGGACAAGTGTCCTACCATGGCTTGAAATTGATTCACATCCAAATCAGTAGATACATTGGTTTCAACGAGGGCTTTTTTGAGAATTTCCTTATGGGCTGGGGAAATCTTCAATAGTTCCAAAATAGAAATTTGAGTGGGAGTTTTTCGAAGTTGATTGACCAAATCATATTGATGTTGAGGTGGAGGTTCAGTGGATTTTGAAGAAGCGCCTTTCAAGACAACTTTAGCTTGCGCTCTTGTTGTTGTGTTGACTTCTCTATATTCCATCTTCTGGTTGACTTTTATGACATTCACCTACTCATCGTTCGCATAAAGATGATTAATTATATGATCATCATTGATGTGATTCACCTTTTTTTAGAAGACTCGCCCTTTTGATAATTAGGCAAAGGATTGTGGAATGCTTGGTGGTCTGCGTTTGTTTGTTGGTTTCCTTCTATTGTGATGATGTCATTGGCGATCAAGTCTTGAATGGCATTTTTCAAGGCTTGGCAGTTGTTGGTGCGATGACCTTTACACCAATGATAATCACAATAGTACGCCTCATTCCATGATGGAGGCTTTACACTGGGTTCATAATTTCGTTGAGGCGGCAAAGTAATGACATTTTTGGCCATCAACTCTTTGAATGCGGATTCTACAGATTGACCCAATGGAGTGAAAGTTCTTCTATTCGAGAAGAACGAAAATCTTGGTGGATTTGAATTCGAGGTGTTCCCTAAAGAATTGGGATTGTTATTTGTTCCTCGGTAACCTTGGTTGTTTCCTTGATGGGAAGTAGAGTTTTGATTTGTATTGTTCCTCAGAAGAGGAGGATTATTTCCATGATTTGCAATTGAGTTGACATTGTTGTTGCGAGTGTTTGGAGTGCTGAGGACAAATGGCTTGGTTGAGGCATGATTTGCATCAACAACACCATCGTTCACCATATTTTTGTTGCGAGTCCAGAATTTGGATTTGTCCTGATTATTGTGATGGTTGGATGAGCTGGGATTTTCTTTGTCATGCTTTATTATCCCTCTTTTGACCAAAGAATTTTCAATGGTTAAGGAATCTTC
Source organism: Sequoia sempervirens (assembly GCA_007258455.2). Taxonomy (NCBI): domain Eukaryota; kingdom Viridiplantae; phylum Streptophyta; class Pinopsida; order Cupressales; family Cupressaceae; genus Sequoia; species Sequoia sempervirens. The sequence continues at coordinate 13,659 of VDFB02033394.1, forward strand.
AATCATTTTCTCAAAAGAAGAAGGACAATGTAAGTTCAAGTGATAGCTCATTTCTGAATTTAAACTGTTAATAAAGGTAACCATCTTTTCCTTTTCAGGAACAGGACATGGATACCTGGCGAACATTCTTCTCCATCTTTGAAGAAACGTAATGAAGGATTCGCCAGGTTTTTGTGCAACCTTGCAAAGATCTATCATGGTGATTGGGTGTTGTATGTTGTAAGCATATTGTGATATGAATAGGTTGATCAATTCTTCAAATGTCCTGACGGGAGGTGTAATCTTAGATAACCATTCCATAGAGTTAACTCCAAGGCTCCTAGGAAACAATTGCAATAAATAAGTATCTTCGTGAGCGAATTCCAATGTCATGTTTCTGAAGTCTCTAATGTGATCAATTGGATCCATTTTCCCATTATAGTGATCAAATTTTGGCATTTCACAATGCTTGGGAAAAGGAATCATGTTTAGACTTCGGTCAAAAGGATAAGGACAAATGTCCTCGAGAGTGTATTTCTTCATGGTTGTTCCCCCTTGTAATTCTTTAACTTGTCCTTGAAGTGCCTTGATTTGTTGGGTCAAGGCACTAAGATTAGAAAGGGGTGTCTCTTCAGGTTTGTTTTTCAAATTTTCAGTATTAAAGTCATGAGGTAACTTAGCCCCTTGTTCGGCTAGATAGCGAAAATATTTTTCCTTGTCTCGCTGCAAGATCTTTTCAATGGCTTTATGGAATTTTGGATCTTGCTCAGCCTCTCTAAGACATTCCTCATCTTGTTCCTCATCACTATCTATTTGTGTTCTCTTCATGTCTTTGTATTGATGGAATGGATTTTCTTCTCTGTTATCTGTATCTTTGTCAAAAAGTGGATTACGATTCATGATGTAAAGAGGATTGCTACTTTCACCCTCTTCTTGAATGTTTTGAGTATGTCCTTCTTGTTGAATTTCATCCTTCAATATATTGAATTGGGATCTTGTGAAGATAGGCATATGATTTTGAAAAATTCTTCTAGACTTAGATCACGATTTTGACAAGTGTGATGATAATGATCTGATAAGATGTAGAATCTTATGATATGATCAAGGATGCTCCTAATTTATTGATTGTGGCTTCCAATTGATGAAGGATTTCAGAATCCTGTTGGGGAAGTTGAACCAAAAATTAGAAAGTTGTTTGAGAGATGCACTCTTAAAGTTTTGATCTTTGTTTTTGAAGAAATGTTCTAAAATCAATGAAGGATTTGATTGGGATGTGAAGGATACTCTATAGAAGGTTGTGGTATGTTGTCAATTTCAAGAGGCTGATTATGATTATGCTGTTGTGACAGAGCTAATCTCTGATAATAAGCTCGAGAATCTAAGGGATCTATAGCATATTCATCAGTGAATCCTCTAACAAAATCCTGATATCTATGAAGAAATCCTCGATAGTGAAGCAAGACTTGTCGACTTTTGTACAAGAATTTTCTCTTTTGCAATGTTTTCTTGTATCCTAATGGTTTCTTGGGTTTTTTGATTCTCTTGGAAACTGATTTCTTGGGAAACTTTGTTGACTTCCAATCCCTAAGCATGGGAAAAGTATTGGGAATGTTTTTGAATCAATGATATGAAAAACTCTTAAGTGGCTTTCAGTTGTTGTTCTTCATGTTCCTTTTGGATGATCTCTTTATCTGAATTAATGTAATGGAAGACACAACAAACATTTTTGAAAATAGTTGTTCTTAAAGCCCTATACTAACATGAAGTGTTTTGATCAAGAAATGTTTTTTCATCAAATGTTTTCACAGGTTTTTCACATGAAAGACAATTCAGGTAGACTCACTCTTAATGCTCAAGTAGGTCATTCTAGTAATCAACAGCCCACATCTTAGAACTGCATCGACTCACACAGTCGTGTCACCCCCGAAGGGGCGCCTGTGTTTTTGTCTTTTCCATGCGCGTACTTAGAATTACGGAAGTGGATATCAGATCCCCTGAGAAAACGGTCCTTGGTAGTTATATGGTGAGTGTCTTGGGGGCAGATTCTTCCCTCCCCTTGCACTGTGATTATTAGAATGTTTGGCAACTGACTCGGCTGGCCACTACACTAGGTTCATAATAAGGATTTATGTTTGGTGCAGAAATAATAAACTCCCTCAGGAGACCTCCCAACCTTTAGAACAAAGTCTTTGGGGATGGTTATCTTGCACACTACCAAAAAAAGAGGGTTTCCCCAGATTTGCTTTAAATTTTATAGTGGGGCAGAATAGCCTAGCTTTGGCTTGAACCCACTTGAGTCGTTCCCATAGGGTGAGTAATTTTTCCCACTACGGCAGGCTCTCTAAAGGATGTAATTAAAACAGTAAAATTGCATGGAAACTAAAAGGCAAGTCTGGTATTCTGATCACCTAGTTAAGGGGAGAGCATAGACCTAGTGCCACATTCAAAGCAAGCAAATGTTCATTTTAAATCCCAAATCACAATGATCTAATCTAAGTGAAGATGTTGCTTCACTAAAAGCAAGTTTGTTCAATTTTAACTGCAAGATTCATTGTGTGGTGACTATCCTAGATTGCTTCATTTTATCCAGATTTGTCTACCCTAGGATTGCTTAATTATGAATTATGTGACTATCCTAGGATTGCTTCATTCTTTTAAAAGCCCTTACTAGCCGCGGTTGCGTCAGATCCAGTCAAATTATACTTAAGTTACAGATTACAAATGCAGAATTTAGAAGAAGAAAAAATGCTCTGCAGGATTTGTCAAGGGCGCTAC
>VDFB02033395.1:0-20806 GCA_007258455.2 Sequoia sempervirens
ATTTCTTCTCCATATTTTCTTTTATAGTTTGGCAGTGATCCTTTATTTTTCTTGGTAGTGAGCCCTCTAGTAGTAGGACCTTGTAATCAGTGTTGTTATTACTTATAATGTGAGCTAATCCTCATCGCGGTTTTTCCCATCTTAGGTTTTCCATGTAAATCTGGTGTTCTCTTATTTTTGGTGTTGTTGTGTTTCAGTTTTTGTTATATGCTTTTCATGATAAATCATCATAATATTTTTAAGGGTTTATTAAATGAATGTGGATTTGAATGTGTATAAGGGTTTTTGAAGTTTTAAGGTACAACTGATTCAACCCCTCTTCTAGTTTTCTTGTAAACTCAACATTTTTTATCTCACCACTTGGTTGTCTTTGTGTGATCTTGAATCTGTAAAATCAAGCACATGTTGAGTGGTTAAGGTTGGTTGGGTTAGTGGGCTACCATTATTGAGTCTTTCTAAGGAGTGGATATGTGAAGCATGGCATGGGATGTGTGGAATCATTCTTGGACACATGGAGAATGCATTGAAGAGACTTGATGCTTCATAGGTATTCATTGTAAATCTTTTAATGTTTTATTGCTAAATAATAGATGGAGTGTGGATGCTTTTGGAGGTTGGGTTTTTTTGTCTTGAGGGTTTTCCTAGGGTATATCTTGTGTTATCTTGTGTCTTATATATTTTATCTATACATTATGCTTACTTGTATGCATGTTTATCTCTCATGGGTTTATGTAGGAAATGGATTAAAGATTGTGGGTATTCATGCATTATTTCCTAATAGTTTCAGTAGTGAAAAGTTTGGATCTACATTCCTCTGCATTTGTAGATATGGTTATGTGGTTTAGAATATAAGTTTATCATGTTGTTAATGTGCTATATCCAAAGTTTCACATCATTATTCCTTTCATAATATATTTTGAAATGATAGAGTTCAGAACTATGTTGTTCAGTGATTGGTTTCAATGTCTATTGGCTTGCACAAACTTGTTGCTACTTGAATTTGTGAAATGGTTGTATGAGTGTTCCTAAAGATAATGTGATATTTAATTTTTGTCCACAAGATGTTGGCTTGTTTCTTTGGAACAAGCTATGGGTTGGATTGAAGGTGTTGCTAGGTTATGCTTTTTCCTTATTGAGTAAGGTATGTTGAGGATGTGTTCCACTAGTTCTTAGTTTTTTTGAGTTCAAAGAGTGTTTGAAGGTGATGTATGGGTCATGCTTACTCATTACAGAGAATTTCAATTAATTCTTTATCATTCATGTGTACTGCTAATGTTGTGAAGGATGGCATGCTACAAGTTTCATATTTTCTTGCTTAATCACAACCTAATTTTTTATTTGTGAAGCATACAAATATTTTCTATTGAATACCAATATTGTGAAGAGTGTTTAGGACTAGGTTAAGTGTGTGTTAGAATCTGCAAGGTGTGTTTAGCTCTTCCTGGTGTTGCGTGCAATCCTTTTGGGTCTTGTCCTCTACATGTCTCATATCATGCTTTTGATCTTTGGCCGAATTGTAAATGTAATATTCCTGTTGTTATTGGTCGACATGTATTGTAATCAATATAATATCATGTATAAGTTTTAAACCTTTTTGATCTAGGTTATGGATCACTCAAGAGGAAGTCAAGGATGTGTAATGTATTATGATAACTATGTAAGCAACTGAAAGAGAAATAGAAAAATTGGTAGATCTTGTTTGATTCAATTTGATCATATCTTAGTGACAAAAGTCAAGTGAAGTGCATGCCTACCTATTTTTTCAAGGTAGTGAGCCAAAGGAAAAACTTCTTGAAGGTTGAAAGAAGTGATCCAATAAGTTACAAAGAAGACATTTTAAGTAGTTGCAAAATATATTGAAGACCACAATAGCAATGATCAAATTAAAAGAGAAGGGAAAAAGAATACTTAGAATTGTCAAAAGGATTGAACCTAATTGTGAGATTTAGATAGTGGAAGGATGGCCATGCTATAATCTTTTTTGAGTTTTTTCTCATTTTAGGGAGTAGTTGCTTCCTTGGGTTGTATCCCTCAAAAAAAGTTAGTAGTGAGTTGTAGCTTCCTTGGGAGTGACCCTAAAACTTCTTTAATGAGAGTAGAAATTTCCTTTGGTGTAACCATTAAAAAAAAAATGTTAACTATGATCCATTTGTGAGGATGGATTAGGACAATAGCTCCTAGTGGATTTTCTCACCATCCTTTCTCCCTAGTGGGGTTTTCCACATGCATCTAGTGTTGTGTGGTGTTGTTTATTGTGTTCATCTTTCATGTTTCTATTTTTGTTATAAAGTTTAAATTTTAACTTTCTCCAAAGGGTTTGAGATTTGATAAAATATTGATTCAACCCCTTTCTCAATATTTTAGTGTGTGTTCAACAATTGGTATTAGATCCTAGTTCCTTAGAATAAATCTAATAGCTTGAAGATGATTTGGGATGGAACAAGAAGGGTCTCTCAAAGTGCCTAAGTTTGATGGAACAAATTTCACTTTTAGTGATTTTGGATGGAAACTCATCTATCCTCTTTAGGGTTTGGTGTTTGGAAATTATCAAATATTGATATACTACTCCTTCTACTCCTTGAACTAATCCATCTAAGATCAAATCCTATGAGAACAATGGGAAGGTAGGTAATTTTATCTTGAGTGGGCTATCAAATTATGACCTTGTGAAAGTAATGCATTACATGTCAACAAAGGAGATTTGGTATAAGCTTAGTGGCATCTATGAAGGAGATATCAAAGTGAACCAAGCTAAGTTGCATATCTACAAAGGTAAGTTTGAGAACTTGAAAAATGTCAAAGAATGAAGATATTGTAGAATAAGGGCTCCAAGCATTTGATGAAGTGGTCAATGCAATCAAAGGACTTGGTGAATATTTTAAAGAATCTATGGTGATAAAAAAGGTACTGAGATCTCTTCCTAAATCTTATAGTTCTAAAGTATCTTCTCTTGAGGAAGCTAGAGGGTATGTGCAAGGTCATGATGGTGAAAAAGTGATGGCAATATGATGGGTATGTGGCTGACAACTTTTTTACTTTAAAATTGATGAAAAAGGGTTTTCAAAGGAGATTGTAGCTTTCCACCAATATAAAATTATGATTTACTTTGAATTTAATAAGTAATTATTATTCATTTTCTATTTGGTCCCCTTGACTAAAGTCTAATTGGCCAGTGATTGAAAAACATCTAATAGCTTTCAAACAGCATCACATTTTTGAATCCAAAACATGAATCATATTCTATGCTTCACATAATATAGGATTAAAAAATAAAATTGAATTTCATGAATTTTGGCCAAGTTAAGGTGGTGAGACATACAATTTTTATATTTTTAAAAAATTTTAATTAAAAATTCATAATTAATTAATTTCTTGGAAAAATTACAAAATATGCATCACATCAGGACATGAGTCCCTATTCTTGCTTAATGTAAAATAATTATAAAAAATATTATCATTTTATTGTGGTTAGAGTGGTTAGGCAGAGATACCTGCTTCTTATTTTCTGAAATTTAAGGTACTATTGCATTGAAATTTCAAATTTTCACCAAATAGATTTTTTTTTTTAAAAACAAAACCCTAGTAGTTCCAGAAACTACATTCAATTTTATAAATATTCTATTCTTATATATTTTTGAAATAATATAGATAACTTATTCAAATTTTTTATGTCAAATTTCCTAACTCGATTTTGAATTTTTTGCCACTTAAGGGCCTATTTTTTTCCATGATGATCCACACTTTTTTATACCCTAGAGATTAGGATAAACTTTTAATGGATAAACTATATTGTTCCATTATTGCATTTGAAATGAGAGAGTTTGATTAAGAAGTTTCAAAGAAGGAAGCAACCTTCAAGGCCAAAAAAATGGAAATGTATGAAGTATTTGATTTAGACAGTGAAACTAATGAAGACAATTTTTTTTGTAAGGAAGTTAAAGAGGGGTACTAACAAGTACAAAGGTAAGCTACCTTTCAAATGTTTCAAGTGTGGATAGGTTAGTCATTTTTTCTTCTAAATGTCACTTGAAAAATTTTGAAAATAGAAAAAAAAGAGCCTATAAGAAATTAGGTTAAGAAGAGACTATACTTCATGGAAGATTCATTGTTTGCAAATGATGATGATTCTATTGGTTTGAATACTAAACATGAAATCCTATTCTTGGCTACCAAGAAGTCTAAAGATAAAGCTAAAGATCCAAGTGTGGTATGTACTGCATTTCATGCAAAGGATGAGGTTGAATCATGGGTGATTGATAGTGTTTTCTCTAACCACATGACAAGAGATAAGAGAAAATTTATCAAGCTTATGAAATATAATAGAGGCATAGTCAAGCTTGGAGATGATACTTCAATGAAGATCTATGGAAAAGGTACTATCAATATTGTTGGAAGACATAGGACATAATATTTTATTTATGTCAAAGGACTTTGGTACAATCTTCTTTATAGTGTGAGTCAAATGTGCATACATGGATACAATCTCATATTCAATGAAAGTGGACGTGAAATTAGAAAAGGAAAGACTAAAAAATTGGTTATTGAAGGATCTAGGACAAGTGGTGACATATACAATCTAAGGGATGTCAATGGGAGAATTTTTCTTCTAGGAAAATCAAGTGAATGTTGGTTGTGTTATAGGAGAATGGGACACATTAACTTTGAAAATATTGTGAAGATTAGCTCATTGCATGAGATAAGAGATATACCCAAGATAATCAAGATTGTAAGTAGATTATGCAAGGAATGTTAGTTTGGAAAGAAGAAAAGGATAAGTTTCAAGTATAAAGAATATTCTTCTTATAGACCATTGGAGTTGGTGCATGCTAATTTTTGTGGACCTACCAAAAAAAGTTTGAATTGAGAAATGTATTTCATTCTTTTTATTGATGATTTCTCTAGGATGACATTGGTTACATTCTTGAAAGATAAATATGATGTTTTTAGTAGATTCAAGATTTGAAAATAAATGATTGATAGTGAAATGAATGAAAAAATAAATGTTTAAGGTCTGAAAGAGGAGGTGAATTCACATCAAATGAGTTCAATGATTTCTATGAAAAATATGGAATAAGTAGGAAAATCTATTTGTTGCTAGGACTCAACAATTTAGAGGATAGTGGAAAGGAAAAATAGGATTGTTCAAGAGATGGCAAGGACCATGTTGATAGAATCAAATATTTCTTATGCTTATTGGAGAGAAGAAGTTCATACTATAGTTATATTGTCAAGAGAGGATTGTTAAGATTGAACAATACTAAGACTCCATATGAGTTAAGGTATGGAAGACCTATGAATGTCAGGTGTTTTAGAGTTTTTGGAATAAAATGCTATATCAAAAGAGATGAATATTTTTTTGGGAAGTTTGATTCAAGGGTTGATGAGGGTATATTTCTAGGGTATTCATCTTAGAGTAAAGCATGGAGGTGCTACAATAAAATATTGGGAAGAATACTTAAAAGTACGAATGTTAAGGCTGATGAATATGTACATCAAAATGTGAATGAAATTGAGGACTATGGATTTGATGCACCTCCCTACTCAAATGAAGAAGAAGAAGTTGATGAGAAAGAAGAAACCAAAAAAATAAATACTTACTCCTAAAAATTATGTTCAAAGGAATACTTTAGAAGATCAAATCATTGGAGATAAGAATGAAGGAGTGTTGATAAGGAGAAGGCTTGTAAAGACAAATGAATAGTTAAAATTTTGTTTAGCGTCAAAAGTAGAACCAAAATTTTTTGCTGATGGTAGAAAGGATGAGGGTTGGACACAAGTAATGAAAGAAGAATTGAATCAAATTTAGAAGAATCAAACTTGGGAATTGGTTCCTTAAGGCCTATAGACAAGAATGCAATACAAACACATTAGGTTTTTAGGAATAAGTTGAATGAAGAAGGAGAAGTTGATGGAAACAAAGAAGGACTAGTATGTAAAGGATAAATTCATAACTAGAAGGAATTTATTTTGAGGAGACATTTTCTCTAGTAGAAAGAATGGAATATATACATAATACTTTCTTTTTCAGCCTATAATTACTTCAAATTTTATTAGATGGATGTCAATTTATGTTTCCTAAAATAAGATTTGGAAGAAGTCTACATAGAGCAACCTAATAGATTCTAGTTATCAAAAGAACTGATCATGGTATGTAGACTCAAAAGGTATATGGTCTTAAAATCCTCCTAGGTCTTGATAATGCAAGGTTAGATAAGAAGTAATTTTTCAACAAAAGAGGATTCAAGAAAGGTACCATAGATAGAATTGTTACTTCAATATTGAGCATGAAATGTATTTTTGATAGGCTGTATATATTTATTGACATTGGATTTGATAGAAATAGAGATGTACAAAAGTTTGATAAAGAAATAGATAAGGAATTTAAAATTTCAATGATATGTGAGTTGTATTTCTTTCTTGGTCTTCAAATTTCTCAACTAGATGATGGTATCCTTACTTCTTAAGAAAAGTATGTCAAAGAGATGTTGAAGAAGTTTGGAATGGAAGATTGTATACTAGTTAGTACTCCCATGGTTACTAGTTGTCATTTGAGAAAAATGATGAGGCTTCTCTAGACGATCATACTTTATATAGATTTGTGATTGCAATCCTTATGTATTTAACTACTTCAAAAACTGATATCATGTATGCAGTATATTTGGTTGTAATATTTAAGCTAATCCTAAAGAAACTCATGTGAAGGTAGTTAAGAGAATATTCAAATATTTGAAGAGCACTCTAGATTAAATGTATTATGGTATCCAAAAGGTAATGAATTTGATCTATGTACATACACTGATACTGATTGGGATGGTTGTCTTGATGATAGGAGTACCAGTAGTGGTGCTTTCTTTTATGAAGTGGATTTTCATGGCATAGTAAGAAACAAGATTCAATATCTATGTCAACAATATAAGAAGAGTATATTGATGCATCATATTTTTTTTCTCAAGTTTTGTGGATGAATCAAACATTGAAGGATATCAAGATAAAGTATGATGAGCCCATTCTTATTCTATATGATAACACAACTGCTATCAATATTTCACATATCTTGTGATGCATTTTAGAACTAAGCACATATCAATTAGGTATCAATTTTTGAGAGAGATTTTTGCAAAGAAAGAAGTGAAGTTGGAATATACACCTACAAAGGATCAAAGTGCAAATATTCTCACAAAGGAACTCGCAAAAGACACATTTGAGTAGTTGAGGAAAAATTTAGGGGTAATTTCCCATCCTTCTTCTTGCTAGATGCATAGTTCGTGTATTTTTTAGGGGAGTAATTCAAGCCATATCCTTATTCTTGGACTAATGGTTTCTACCTCTGAGGGGGAGCAGGAAGTGGTTGTTGCTGATAGTGGGTGCTTGCAAGTTGCTTCATGAAGGGGCGAATGTACATACAAGGTAGAGAGTTTGAAGAAGGAAAATTATGCTTGAAAGAGGGAGAGAAATTTCTTTTTCCCTTTGTCTTTGATGTCAAAAGGGGAGAGATAAATGTCCACCTAAGGGGGAGAGAGATTATGCATCAAAAGGATGTGAGGATGGTTTTCCCATCAATGAAAAATGGGGAGATTGTTGCAACTTGATAAGCTAGGTTGTCATTGATATTAAAAGTATGTTTGAAAGTGTTACAGTTTCAATATCTGGTTGTCAAATCTCTAAGAGATGCTCCATATTTCTCTATGAGTAATTATTTTCTCATGTAGTTTGGAGGTTATCTTCTTTGTGTTTCAAAGAATGTGTGATCCATATTTTAGATCATTTGTGTTCTAAAGATTTGTGTTTGCGAGTGACAATTTCAAGACAGTGTTGATCCTATGTTGGTGTTTTCAATAGTGAAAAGTTTGGTTCTAAATTACTTCACATTTGTAGATATGGTTATGTGGTCCAAAAGATAATTTAGCATGTTGTGAAGGTTCTATATCCAAATTTTCATGTTATTAAACTTTCTATAGAGAAGGTTTGCAGTGACAAAGTTCAAGACTATGCAGTTTGGTGACTGGTTTCAATGTCTATTGGCTTGCACCAACATGTTGCTACTTGAAGTTGTGAAATGGCTATATAAGAGTCTTCTTGAAAATAATTTCATGTCATTTATTTCTCTACAATATTTTTTTCTTGTTTCTCTTGAAATGGTTGTGGTCCAAATTGAAGGTGTTGCTGGGTTATACTTTGCCTAGTTGACTAAGGTATGTTGAGGGTGTGCTCCACCAATTATTAGTTGTGGATAGTTCAAGGAGTGTTTCAAGGTGTTGTATGGGCCAGTTCAACACATCTAAGAGAAGAACAAGTAATGTTTTATCTTTCATGTGTATGGCTAATGTTGTGAAAGCTGACGTGCTACAAGTTTCTTATTTTCCTTCTTAAGGCCGACGTATTTTTTATTTGTGGAGTGTGCAAATGTTTTCTATTGAAGAATGTTTCTATGAAGAGTTTTTATGAATAGGTTAAGCATGTTTTGGAATCTAAAATGCATGCTATTCTTCACAGTGTTACATGTAGTCCTTTTGGGTCTCATCCTCTACATGTCTCATATTATGGTTTTTATATTTAACTAACTTGTAAATGTAATATTATCGTTGTTATTGTCTAATATGTATTATAATTAATGTAATATTATTTATAAATTATAAACCTTGTTGATCTAGGTCATGTATCAATCAAAAGGAAGTTAAGGATATGCAATGCATTATGATAAGCTACTAAAAGAGAAAGAGTAGAAGTGGTAGATCCTATCTAGATTTAATTTGATCATATCTTAGTGATAGAAGGGAAACTTGTGAAGAGTGTTTCTAACTATTTTCTAGAGGCAGTGAGGTAAAGGAAAAACTTCTTGAAGGTTGAAAGCAATGAGCTAGTAAGCTACATAGAATATATATGAAGAAGTTACATAAGATATTGAATAATAGAATTAAAATCTTCAAAAAGAGAAGGGAAAAAGTATAATTGCAATAATCAAAAGGATTGAGCTTAATTGTCATATTCAAATAGTGGAATACCTGTCATGCTATAATCCTTTTTGATTTTTTTCTCAGTTCAAGGAGTAGTTTTTCCTTGGGTTGTATCCATAAAAAAAAGTCAATAGGGAGTTGTAGATTCCTTGGGAGTGACCCTAAAACCTCTTTACATGGAATAGTAGCTTCCTTGGGTTGTAGCCCTAAAATAAAGTTGTAATTGTGATTCATTTTTTAGGCAACATTATGATAGTATCTCCTAGCAAATTTTCTCACCATGATTTTTCTCCCGTGTGGTTTTTCACATAAATTTGGTGTTGTGTGGTGTTGTGCATTGTGTTCATATTTCATGTTTCTTTTTTTGTTGTAAATCTTAAAGGACTAAATTTTTCTTTGGAGGTTTTAGGGTGATAGAATACTAATTCATCCCCACTCACTAGAGTATTCTAGTGTTTGCTCAATATTTTTGTGTGTAATAACATTTTATTATTGATAATAAAAGCTACTATGTTTTTGGAGTGTGGAGTTTTTCTCTCGAAAGGTTTTTACCCATCAAAATTCTAGTGTTATGGTTATCATTATTTGGATTATTTTACATTATCTCAATGCACGTCTAAGAAATCTAACTATTGAATTTTTGTAAGAATTTTTTTCATAATCTCCTCCTCTTTGATTGGTGTACTTCAAGGATTCCTTTCATAAACTAGGTAGCCTAACCCATATTGGAGAGTTAGGACGACAAGTTAACAAATGATTGAAATTTGTGAGCTAAGGTGACATACATAAATTTGGCTTATTCCAAAATCGAGGACCATTTTAGAGAAAAATATCCCTATGTAAAGGACATTGGAACACAACCAAGAACCAAGATTTAGTAGAAGGATATATTTTGAAAACAATCCTTCACAAGTAGTTTCTAGTGTAGGGTTACCAAGTCATATAATTTCACTTAATTAGGCCAAAAATTGTGGAATCTACAAACTAGAGCTACCTATTTGAAATAAATTTTATTCTCACCCTAATTGTCAATAAATTCCATAATTATAACCTATTTTGACGTGTCAAGATCCATGATCAATTAAAAATACTTTCCAAGGTCAAGCCAAAGACCCAAACCCATCTCATTGCCACCATCCAAAACACCAGAGGACCCTTCCATATCCATAATATACAAATGTGAAGACTTATGTAACAACAAAAAAAAGTCACATGATGTAAGAAAGAAGGGAGAGAAGGTGGAGGCAATGCCAAAATGACATTGCTAAGAAACATGGTAGCCTCTTGACCAGGGAAAAATATAATATTCCACTTTTTAAACATGGAATATTGTGTTGGGTTTTTCTTTAAGATCTCCTTAATAGCATCAATGTTCTACCTCTTGAAATAAAATTAAATTATTTTAAATTTTATAGACTGGGCATGGTTTCCATTATATGAATATAATAGCTTTTTAATTCAAATAAAATATGTTTTTAAATAAAAGAGTTTTAAGTAAAGTTAAAATATTTAATGTCTATATATATTCTTATCTATTTATTTATGTACCTATATGTGCATGTATTAGTTTAAATAGATATTAAAAATAATATTTATATAATTCTTCTAAAGAAAAAAGGTTTCTATATACTAATGTAAGTTAATTAAAAAAATATTAATAAAAAAATAATATAAACACCTCCGTCAAGGTTTAGATAATTAGAGGTACAATATATAATAAAAAATAATTAATAGAAAAAATTAAGGTTTGTTCATTGATTATGTCATCAACCAAGGTTCATACCCCAAAGGTGTGATATATAAGGGATGAGCCTAGGATCATGGTGCACATACACCTCAATATTTGGCTCTCAACCAAATATATATAAGTATAGACACATGTTCCTATATCAAATGACAAAATGATATAAGATGATATATCTTTTCTTAATAACTTTTAAATAAATATTAAAATATCATATTAATATATCTATATGTTTAGTCAATATAAAGATTATTCATAATATTATGCTCATTACATATCATACTCTCTAATAAGCGTGCTCCATTACATCTTTAATAATAAATTTTAATGAAAAATTAATATAAGTAAAATCAAATAATAGACAATCTATCCCATTATAAAATAAATTATTTATTTTATTAATTAAATTGACTCTATTTAAATATAAAATAGTTTAATTAGTAAATTTTGATTACTAATTTTGAAATGATACAATAAATTTTGAATTATTAATTTTCTTCATACCATCTTAATTTATTTATATTAATAAAAAAAATTATTTTTTAAATAATTTTTAATTTAAAAACCTTTTATATTTAACAATAGTTTAAAAAAAAAGACTCTCTTGAACATTAAGCTAATAAAAACATAGTAATTTTATAAATAAATATTCGCAGATAATAATTTTATAAGCAAAATTATAAATATAACCTATAAATATTTGAATTTCAATAACTAAAAGTAATGTAAGAAATTATCAGTTCTTTTAGGAAAGAAAAGCTGTGTTAAATTAGGTTTTGTTAAGTTCAAAATTATTTCGATTCTAAATCTAACTATCAGTTATTCGCAATAATATACAGCAAAGCAGAAGATTTTGCATAAGTTGTTCAAGAATTTCATTACATTTCCAAGGATACCGGATCCATATGTGTTGTGCTTCAAAATAGTGGCAAATCAAATGAAACGAAATCTTAAGCTGAGGCTTCCAGAGACGCGCTGAATTAAAACTTGGCTAGATTAGAGCTAGGCAATTGGAAGAAATAGGTAAAACCGAACAGAGAAGATAAACAAGACGATAATAAGGAAAGCATGAATTTCAAGCCGAATCTCTACTGCGGAGGTGTCTCCTCTGATACTGTATCATAATATTTGTGTAATATGAGCTGTGTAAAGACTAAAAACGTGCTACCTTGCGGAGGCTTTTACGACGTTTCCAACAGATGATTGATAAATATGCGGATAAAATTGATCTCGTTTTAACAGAGTTAATCTCTTTCCGGCAGAATTTTAAGCAATCAAAAGTACTACTAACAATAATTTTAAAAAAGCTACATTCATTTAATAGAAAAAATGTCGCTTAAAAAAGTACAAATACCATAATCCTTTGGAAGTTTTTTCAAAATAGTTAAGATTTTGTGCTAATTGCAGTGGAAACAATTTTAATTGGCATTTGATAGGAAACAGCTCTAAATGTTAACTAGCACTTTCTAGATTAACCCTTGTTAACTTCAATCATGATAAAATTATGTCCAGAGAAAATAAGAGAACCAGAATTTGAAACAGACTAAGCTATTTTGCATAAAGCTGTGAAAAAAATGAATTGTTTTAAAATCTATTGGATTCGGACAGATCGACTCCTCCAAAATAGCGGGAAAAGGTCTTATCGAGGATATTTATCAAATAGCAAGAAATCTTGAGATCTGATCTCAAAGTGCTGCTAAATCAGACGCTAAATTAATAGAAAATCGACGAAAATACGATGGAACCAGAGAATAACTAGAATAGTGAAAAAGCACAAAATGATGATGAAGAGGATTTTTTCCATCAAATGCGCCTGTTCATGTATCGCCGTGTGAGTAGAACAGACTGGAACACTATCAGACGGCCGAGAATTCGTTTCCGTTGTCCTTGGCAAGCTGACAATAAAAGGCGCCTCAGTAGTAGCCTGTGTCGGCGGGTCCTGGGGTTTCGATCCTGCGACCACAAAAGTGAAATAAATTTATATACGATAAAATTTGAGGTGTATATTGAACGATTATTATTGCATTTCTTAATCATACATTTTCCAGTCACTAGCTCCGATGGAATGCCTGGTAGTCGAACTCTTACATGAGAGAATCAGAGAGAAGAAAAAAGTATAGACTAGGGCTAAAAATTAAAGACAAGAACAGGGAAGACCTAAATGCTGTACAGATTTTATAAATATTTTTTAAATATATTGAGAGCATCATAAATTGCAGCAGTTTAAGTGAGGCACGAAAGAAAATGTAGGGAAAGAAAAGTCGAACACTATAAAACATATAGGAGGCACAACACAAAATTGTCCTACGGTAAATGGATTAGGTTAGTTTCTATTTAGATCCGAGATCAATTGTTCGAGACTTGCAAAATATAAGTGAAGAAGAAAAAACACGGCGGCATACTGTCTGTGTCTTCCGCAGCGGCGACACTAGTTCCAGCCGCCATGAGAATCGCCATTCCTATCATTACGGCAAAGAAATATTCTCTCCCTACTGCCATTTTCGTTAGGAAAAGCTCCGAAATGCTGTCAACTTATATAATGACCGATGTATGCAGTTTTTTGAGAGTTCAGCAGATTTCTTATAAAGCTTCTTATGGAGTAGTTCTGCAGACCTCTTGCGATAAAACCCTCATGTTTTAGAGGTTAGGATATCCTCTCTTGCTTCTAATATTATTTTAGGAGAAAATTGTTGGATTGTTGGATCGCGAAACGAAATAAGACAATTGGAGCTGCGCGCGTGTAGATGAGCAAGGTAGTTGAAAATTGGGAAAGATTCAGACAAAACGACATTAATAGTGGGCGCATTGAACAATGCAACGAACATAAGACGAGAAGAATAAAATTAGTTTTAGTTGAACAATGAAGAGAGAAGACAGTTGGAATGGATTTGAATGAAATAAGACAGCTAAGATGATTGCAGCTACGCCCATGATATGAGAAGTAGTGGAAAATTGGGAATGAAGAATAAGACACAGACCAAACAGTAATCGTTGGGCGCTTTGAACGAGGCAACAAACTACTTCCCATCAGATTTCAACGTTCGTAGAGTTAAGACGCTAACAGAATAAAGTTAGTTGGGGAGGGAGAAAACTATTGGAATAGGGAGGTTGTCGTGAATAGCGTGGAACCAAAGCGGCGGGAATGAAGATAAAGATGAAAGATTCAAGATGGTAAAAGTAAAGTTATTAGATAGGTACAGAACATTAGCAAACAAAGATAATAATTACAGGAGAATGTTGTCGAGAGAAATCCTTATTGGTATGTGAAATATGGAAATATGAAATATTTTATTTTATGCTGATTATTTGAATGGTTTATATATAAGTTAAAGTGGAGGTCAAATATAATGATGAAAATTATATGTATTATATATATTTTTGTTTTAGATTTATTTTGAATGGATTAGTTTTTATATAATAAATAATTTAGAAGTGGTATGTCTCTACATGAAGAGTTAGTATTTTTTATCAATCTAGTCTTATTATATTTTTACATATCCTTGTGAATTAATTTCATCTTAAATTTATCATTTTCTTATATTGTTATTGTTTTGTAGTATCTAAGCATTGTATGCCAACTCAAAATATAAAACAATTTATATTATAGTGTAGATTTTTGTATAAAAGAACACACTTTAATTCATTTTGCCTCATTATTCATTGTGAAGTAATATTTCCTAGTTTACATGTTATTACTCAAGGAATACAAATGAAAATTCACTATTGTATCAACATCTCCATAAATAGTGAAAAATTGGCATATTACATATTTGTTTAATACATTTGATTGTTTTTCAAAGACCATTAAATTGGTCTGTAGACATGCAAAATTAGTATCATGCATTTAATTAGGTCCATCCATCAAGTAAACTAGGTTTCACATTTAATTAGGTCCATCCATCAAGTAAACCAGGTTTCACATTCATCCACTCATTAAATTAATCAAGTTCACCTTCATCCACATAAACTCATTAATTTCATTCCTAAAGTTATTCATTTAAATTAAATAAATCAAAATCTCACATCAACCTTTTAATTAAATAAACCAAAACTTTATTTAATTAAATCTCCAAATGCATATTCCATCCCTTTTTGATTTAAATAAATCCAAGTATTTAAGTCGAAGGGGTTAAAATCATCTAAACATCATTTAAGCTAATCTAATCCTAATTAGCCTAACCTAACCACCCATCACATCCTCTAGCTTTTCCCACTTGCATTGATAAATCATTTTAATTCATTTATAAAATCATCATTTTCCCTCAACAAAGCACCTTTTTAAAATATTCCCTCAAGTTTGAAAATGAAGACAAGTTGACTTGTCCCTTCCAACATTGCATTAACTTCTATCTTACATGTCCCCCTCTCAACATTTATTTCACAAATTCAAATTTGAATCTCCCCCTCTTGGGCACATTGGCCAAAACTTGCACATCCCTCAACCTATGACAAGTTGACAAGTGACCTTATCTCATTGGCCAAATCTTTGTCCCACATTCATCCATTTGGCCATTCTCTCATCAAAATATTCTATAAATAAATGGATGATTCTTTATCAAATTATCTACACTCTTATGCAAAGTTACTCTCTTGAATTGAGAACTAATATTCTATAAGTAAAAGGTGATTCTTCATTGAATTATCTACACTCTCATGCAAATTTACTCTCTTGAATTGAAAACTAATTTTGCTCTTGACCATTTCATTTCATCATTTCAAGTTTTAGAACCAATTGGTGATTTGAATTGAGAACTAATTTTGCTCTTGACCGTTGCAACAACCCCTGCTAGGTCCAAGGTGTTTAAAAGTCTATGGAAACCTTGGGAATACTCTAAAGATAAAATCATTAAAAAATGTCAAATTTATATTGAGATAAATAAGATCTTCTTAGATAGATCCATTTGGTGGAATGTATTCCACAATGACAAGCCTCTGGCTTTGTTACAGGGATGCTCTGCTAAATCTTTGAACCAAAAAGGTTTGTCTCATTTTGATCAAATCCTGATAAATGATAGGCTAAAGTGTTGGGATACGCTGAGAGATGAGTTTGACTTGCCTCAAATGCAGAAAAGAATCTTTGATACTATTAAGAAAAACATGGTTGTCCCCCCTGTCAACATGAATGGTAGGAAGAATAATGTGCTTGATCTTAACTGGCTGGAAAATAATAGCATTGCAGGTCTAAAAACTAAGGAGATTTATAAGCTTCTAGATAGTAACCCTATTTTGTTAGAAGGCTTGAACCAGAGATGGAAGTTAAGCTTAAATGATAAAGATTGGAATCTTATATTCAGCCATAATTGGAACAACACCTTGGAATGCAATAAGGCTGCTTTTAGATGGCTGTTGTTGATGCAAAAAATTCCAAATGTGGATTCCAGCAAGTATCCAATTATCTGTAATATCTCTAAGAAAGTAGATTTTGTTATGCATATTTTCTTTGAATGTTTTTTTGCTAAAGAAATTTGGAATATTTTTAAAATTGACATGTTAAAAGATGGGAAAGCAAAAGAGGATAGCAGATTAGAAATTTTAATGGGGAAATGTAATGGTTTTGGAAAATCTAACAATTTACTTTGGTTAATTTTATCAATTGAAATTTTGTGGTTTATTTGGAATGCAAGGAATAAAGAAATCTACTAGGGCTATAGAAGAGATCTTACTGAGTTTTATAGAAAACTCACCCTACAATCCATCTATGTGTAGGTTTCCATCAGCTGTCAGGCAGCAAATGAGAAATTCCAAAATCTAAAGGTGGAAGACGAATCTAAAAACAATGATTAGAAATTGGCATTTGTAAAGCAGTGGCTGGATCATAGAGATGGCTACAATACTGAGAGAAGTATCTACTTGAAAAATAGAGACTTAAATCACATCAGAAGATAATTCAATAGGATTACTAATGGTTGTATAAAGTTTATGTAATGCTAGTAAAAATGTCAGCTGTTTGATTATGGGTTGAAGCAGTGGCCCCAAAACAATGTATAATCTGCTCTCATTACTATACTGTTTCCTTTTCAACTATATTGAATACAATTTTTTTTTTTTTTAAAGATAGGTTCCTTGAAAATAACCTTGTTGAAATAAAATAAAATTGTAACTCTTGACATAAAATAAAGTTGTTTTAACTTTTTATAAATTAGGCATGTTTCCATTTTATAAATATAACAACTCTTTAATTCAAATAAAGTGTGTTTTTTAATAAAATAGCTTTAAGTAAAGTTCAAATATTTAATGTTTATATATATTCTTATCTTTTTATTTATGTAGCTATTTGTGCATGTATTAGTTTAAATAGATATTAAAAATAAAATTTATATAATTTTTCTAAAGAAAAATGCTTTCTATATACTAATGTAAGTTAATTAAAAAAATATTATATAATAATAGACAATCCTTCCCATTATAAAATAAATATAAATTAACTCTATTTAAATATAAAATAGTTTAATTAGTAAATTGTGATTAATAATTTTGAAAGTGATACAATAAATTTTGAATTATCTATTTTCATCATATTATCATTAATTTATTTATATTAATAAAATAACATTATTTTTTAAATAATTTTTAATTTAAAAATCTTTTATATATGAGAATAGTTTAAAAAAAGAACTATCTCAGTTCAACATTAAACTAATAAAAACATAAGAATTTTATAAATAAATATTCACAAATAATAATTTTATAAGCAACATTATAAATATAAATCAATAAAATTTTGAATTTCAATAACTAAAAATAATGCAAGAAATTATCAGTTCTTTTCGAAAACAAAAGCTGTGTTAAATTAGGATTTGTAGTTAAAAATTATTTGAATATTCTATATTCTATACCTAGCGAATATTAAAAGTACTTATATTATTTCGGTTCTAAATCTAACTATCACTTAATCCCAATAATATGCAGCAAATTAAAAGATTTTGCACAAGTTGTTCACGAATTTCATTGCATTTCCGAACATAGTGGATCCATATGTGTTGTGCTTCAAATTAGTGGCAAATCAAATGAAAAGAAATCTTAAGTTGAGGCTTCCAGAGACGCTCTGAATCAAATCCTGGCTAGATTATAGCTAGGCCATTGCAAGAAATAGGTAAAAAACAAACAGAGAAGATAAACAACACGATAATAAGGAATGCATGAATTTCAATACGAGACTCTTCTGCGGAGGCTTCTCCTCTGATACTGTATCACAATATTTCTGTAATATGAGCTGTGTAAAGGCTAAAGACGTGCTACCTTGCAGGGGCTTTTACGACTTTTCGTACAGATGATTGATAAATATGAAGGTAAAATTGATCTCGTTTAAAAGAGTTATTCTCTTTACGGCAGAATTTTCAGCAATCGAAAGTAGTACTAAAATTAATTTAAAAAAATCTACATCCATTCATAGAATAAATGTCGCTAAAAAAAGCACAAATACCATAATCCTTTGAAAGTTTTTTCAAAAATTTTGTGCTAATTGCAGCGGAAACAATTTTAATTGTCATTTGATTGGAAACATCTCTAAATGTTAATTTGCACTTTCTAGATTAACCCTTATTAACTTCAATCATGATAAAATTATGTTCAGAGAAAATAAGAGAACGAGAATTTGAAGCAGACAAAGCTATTTTGCATAAAGTTGTCAAAGAAATGGATTGTTTTAAAATCTATTGGAGTCAGACAGATTGACTGCTCGAATATAGCGGGAAAAGGTCTTATCGAGGATATTTATCAAATAGCAAGAAATCTTGAGATCTGATTCTCACAGTGCTGCTAAATCAGACGCTAAATTCATAGAAAAAAGACGAAAATACGATGGAAGCAGAGAATAACTAGAATAGTGAACAAGTACAAAATGATGATGAAGAGGATTTTTTGCATCAAATGCGCCTGCTCACGTATCGCCGTGTGAGTAGAACGGCCTGGAACACTATCAGACGGCTGAGAATTCGTTTCCGTTGTCCTTGCCAAGTTGACACTAAAAGGCGCCTCAGTAGTAGCCTGTGTCGGCGGGTCCTTGGATTTTAATCCTGCGACCACAAAAGTGAAATAAATTTCTATACAATAAAATTTGAGGTGTATATTGAACGATTATTATTGCATTTCTTAAATTTATACATTTTCCAGTCACTAACTCTGATGGAATGCCTGGTAGACGAACTCTTACATGAGAAAATCAGAGAGAAGAAAAAAGTATAGACTAGGGCTAAAAATTAAAGACAAGAACAGGGAAGACCTAAAAGCTGCACAGATTTTATACATATATTTTAAATATATTGAGAGCATCATAAATTGCAGCCGTTTAAGTGAAGCATCAAAGATAATGTAGGGAAAGAAAAGTCGAACAATATAAAACATATACGAGGGGCAACACAAAATTCTCCTACGGTAAATGGATTAGGTTAGTTTCTATTTAGATTCGAGATCAACTGTTCCGAGACTTGCAAAATATAAGTGAAGAAAGAAAAAACACGGCGGTATACTATCTGTGTCTTCCGCCGCGGCGACACTAGTTCCAGCCGCCATGAGAATCGCCATTCCTATAATTACGGCAAAGAAATATTCTCTCTCTACTGCCATTTTCGTTCGAAAAAGCTCCGAAATGCTGTCAACTTATATAACGACCAATGTATGCAGTTTTTTTAGAGTTTAGTAGATTTCCCAGAAAGCCTCTTATGGAGTATTTCTGCACCCCCCTTGCGATAAAACCCTCATGTTTTAGAACTTAGGGTATCGTCTATTGCTTCTAATATTATTTTGGGAGAAAAAGTGTTGGACGAAATAAGACGATTGCAGCTGCGCGCGTGTAGATGAGCAAGGTCGTTGAAAATTGGGAAAGATTCAGACGTGGGCACATTGAACAATGCAACGAACATAAGACGGGAAGAATAAAATTAGTTTTAGTTGAACGATGAAGAGAGAAGACAGTTGGAATGGATTTAAATGCAAATAAAACAGCGAAGATGATTGCAGCTGCGCCCATGATATGAAAGAAGTAGTGGAAAATCGGGAATGAAAAAGAGACGCAGACCAAATAGTAATAGTGGGCGCTTTGAACGAGGCAACAAAGTACTTCCCATTAGTTGTCAATGTTTAGGAGTTAACAGAATAAAGTTAAGTAGTTAAGGAGGGAGAAAACTGTTGGAATGGGGAGGCTGTCGTTATGGTGAATTATTTGCATTGAATAGCGTGGAAGTAAAGAGGTGGAAATGAAGATAAATATGAAAGATTGAAGTTAAGTCGGTAAAAGTAAAGTTATTAGATAGGTAGAATACCGGCAGACAGATAATAATTGTTAGGAGAATTTCTAGAGAAATTTTTATTGGTATGTGAAATGTTAATTTTTTTATTTTATGTTGTTTTTTTTAATAGTTTATATGTAAGTTAAAGTGGAGGTGAAATATAATGATGAAAATTGTTTGTATTGTATGTATATTTTTGTTTTGGATTCATTTTGAATGAATTAGCTTTTACATAATAAATAATTTATAAGTGGTATGTCTACATTAAGAGTTAGTACTTTTTGAATCTAGTCTTATTATATGTCAACATATCCCTATGAATTAATTTCATCTTAAATTTGTCATTTTCTTATATTGTTATTGTTTGTAGTATTTAATCTTTTTTAAATTTAAAAGTCAAATTGGACTCATGATGTCCCCCTCAAACTAGGCATTATATGCCAACTTAAAATATGAAGCATTTTATATTATAGTGTAGATTTTTGTATAAAAGAACACACTTTAATTCATTTTAGTTCATTAATCATTGAGAGGTCATATTTCCTAGTTTACATGTTATTATTCAAGGAATACAAATGAAAATTGGCTACTACATCAACATCTCCATAAGTAGTGGAAAATTGGTATATTACATATTTGTTTAATATCTTTGATTGTTAACTAACAAAATAAATAAATAAATCTGTGATTGTTTTTCAAAGACCATTAAATTGGTCTATCTAGGGTTTGAATGTGAAGAACATGACTTTCACTTAAGAATGTATCAATTATTTTTGGATAAATATTGTCATCTCATTATTGTATATTTAGATTTTAAGGAAAAATATTAAATAATTTGAATCACATAAAACACAAATTTATTATATACACATTAATATATA
>VDFB02033396.1:0-162521 GCA_007258455.2 Sequoia sempervirens
CATACATTTTTAGTTACACATATGTTTGTTTATGATTATTAAGAGCTTCTACACTAATAAGGATAATAATTCTGATAAGACATTGGTGAATATTTTATATGGAAGTTTGATTTTGTAGGGACAACAAAGAAACACTAAAAATATTTAAATCATAAACTAATATAATTTAAATTTGAGATAGATGTTTGAAGTAAGAATAAGATAATTAAGATGGATTAATTCAAAGAGAAATCAGACTTGTCAATATAAAATTGAGAGGGGTTAGATCTTACAATGAAATCATTAAGCAAGGATTTTATGAATGGTTAGTTCTTTCTATTGATTTGTGTAATTCGACAATTACTCTCTTATGAGCCTTATGAATGAGGTTTTAATAGACTTCATAAGTACATGTGTAATTGTATATCTAGATCCATATTGTATCCTAGTGTAAATGAGAAGAACACCTCACTCATATAAAAACACGTATTAAAAAATATAAAAGAAAATATTTTTTATGTAATGTGATTTTGAAAAATAGTGTTTGGTATATTTAGAACATGTGGTAGAAGGGAGATTAAGAATATATCCTTTAAAATTAGAATTAACTAAGCGTCATCAAAGAGTGCTACTAAAACTAATATTTTCATAAAGGTGGCACAGTATATGAGAAACTTTATTGCTTCTTTTTCTTCCATAACATCTCCTTTACACCAAACTCTAGAAATTGGGAGGAGTTTCCATTGGGGTAGATAACTTGATAGCACTTTCTAAAACATTGAAACATAAAAAAAACCATGCTCCTTTTAGATCTCTCTTTCTATTTGGAAAGAAATATTTGAGGTAAAAACCACTCTTAGTGAACGTGCTATGGGTGACATATTGCTTCAATTATCATTTAGAGGCTTTTACTTCAAAATTTAGAGGATATAATATTTTTATTAAAGAATTATATAGACTACTTCAAGCTATTAAAAAATGGAGACACTAATTTCTTTGAAAGAAACTATTACATGCATATTAATCATCAACATTTATAATACCTACATACACAAAATAAAGTTTGAGAAATAAATTGCAAATGGATGAGGTTCTTACAATAATTTAATTTAGAGGTTAAATATAAAAAAAAAAAAACATTAATGTGGTGGTAGATATGCTATCTCAACCACTAAAATTTCTAAACCATTTTCAACTTTAGCCATGGTTACACAATTGAAGACTTAAAACAAAAGTGATTTATATTGATGAATATAAAACATGAAGACATTGAAAAGAATTTTCAAGACCTACAAGATTAGTATATTGAAGAATTTATGGATCAATTAATATAAAAAATGGGATAGATATTGCATACTCTAGTTCATCAATATTATGGTTGATTAGACAAGAGATAAACTAAAGATATGAACATATTGAGTGTCAAACAAGCCACAAAGCATGGATAACAAGGATTTATCTTGCATAAACCCATGTATGAGAAAAAATATAAAAATATTGAGGTCAATTGGCCCTCTTCATCTACTATCTCCATAACTAAAATTACATCTCAAGGATTACATGTCTAAATGATCAAAACAAATAGTTTGAACTTTCCCAAAGATCTATATGGATCTTACATAGACACTCCCAATCATTTAAAAATAGCTTTAAAATATTACATAAATAAAATCAAGTGGTCTCATTATAGAAACCATACAACATGGACATTAATAGGGTCTTATAATGGAAATTCAACTTCTATGGGGCTCTTGAGCATTCTTTGAACTGTTATGCATTTTGGTAATTCCATTCATTAAATACCCTCTCCCAAAAATTGGAATATACATTGGAAATCACCTCAAAATTTCTTGAAAGAAAAGTTCATGCATCCTATTACTCCAACTCAGGTTTATTCATTGTGATGGTATAGAATAGTGATGGTTCTTGGAGGATGTATATTATCTATAGAGCTTTGAATCAGATTTGCATTAAAAAGAAATAATGTATTTTCATAAAATTTGACTTATTGGACCAACTTCTACATTTAAAATATTATAATAATTTAGCAATTAAATCAAATTACCATTAGGTTCTCATGAAGAAGGACACACATGGAAAACAACATTCAAAACTAAGCAAGGATTTTATGAAGGGTTAGTTCTTTCTATTGGTTTGTGTAATTCACCAATTACTCTTATGATGCTTATGAATGAGTTTTTAATAGACTTCATAAGTACATGTGTAATTATATATGTAGATCCATACTATATCCTAGTGTAAATGAGAAGAACACCTCACTCATATAAAACAAGTATTAAAAAATATGAAAGAAAATATTTTTTATGTAATATGAAATGTGATTTTTGAAAATATTGTTTGGTTTATTTAGAACATGTTGTAGGAGGGAAATTAAGAATAGATCATTTAAAATTAGAAGCAATAATGAACTAAGCCTCATCAAAGAGTACTACTAAAACTAGTATTTTCATAAGGGTGGCATAGTATATGAGGAACTTTATTGATTCCTTTTCTTCCATAACATCTCCTTTATACCAAACTCTAGAAATTGGGAGGAGTTTCCATTGGGGTAGAGAACTTGATAGCACTTTCTAAAACATTAAATATAAAAAAAATTGTGCTCCTTTTCTCTCTCTTTCTATTTAGCAACAAATATTTGAGGTAAAAACCACTCCTAGTGAACATGCTATGGGTGACATATTGCTTCATGATGGTAAGATTGTTATCATTTATGATGCAGTCGAGACCGGAGGGCCTTGTCAGGCTATCCAATCACGCAACCAAAACATAGACCACACACACACAGATTGTCACAACACAGGTCAACAATTCACTTTTATTCATTTAGAACAAATTACAGAATTACATTCAAAAATTCACATCTACAGGGAAATTCCTTGTTCCACTTCTCATCACATCTATAGGCTACCTTGCCTTATTTTGGTTGGATCTCTCTTCTTACCAACCTACCCTGCGAGCTACCACCTCGCTCCTTACTATTGGCTTCTCTACTAGTACCTCTCTACCAACCTCTCATACCGTGGGCTACTCTGCCACCTTCTCTGCTCTGCCCTTTCCTGCTCTCATCATTCGCCACCTCTTATACTCTTTTTCATCCTTTAGTTCAACCTTTCCCTTTCTCTCTCCATGTCATAGTTTCCATCTTGCTATTAGGAGCTTCATCTAGTCGTCCAATCAACAGTCGAAGTCTCCAAATTGTTACATCGTAATCAACATTCCCCACGAGCTGGCCAATGAGATTGTATTTCACAACAACAATGTGAAATACCCAATATTTCTCTACCACGTGTCGTGATCTAACTCGCCATCCACCGTCGTTGACTAACTCCATGCATCTACTGCCATCGGACTATCGCCTAGACTCCAACTTCTCTTCCACTGAAACCATCATGTTACATTGATATCACTCATCGCTCCATCAGTGAGACCACAAGCCGCCTTCCACCGATATAAGGAAGTCTTGCTGAAGTCACCGTTCACATTGAAGAATTTTATCGGTCTATCGGGGAGACTCAAGGTAGAGTCCCACCAACGATGCTCAATTCCGCCGATAATACACATACTGCCACTCACCAAGGATATCGCCCCATTGCGGGGACAAAGGTTGTTGTCCTACAAAAACAACACACTCACGCTAATGAACCTGTTACACTCTGTCACCATTGGGTCATTGTTGGGACATGGAACATGGTCCCACCAAAATCTTGGTCTCTTGCCGATGTAAATCCACTACAACCAACACCATCGTTATGTCGCCAGAATGAGTAAACACCTCCTGCTGATAAGCCAAAGTTTTGCCGATGAGGGAGCAATGCCAGATAAAGGGGATTGGAGCATGATGCTCCTACATCAGAATCCCTAGGTGAATAAAATAATGTGCTCCTGCACATGGCATCTGTCAGGCCATCCTTTAGTTTTGATTTCTTTTTCCTTCTCTTCCAGCATCTTTCCAGAACATCTTGCACTCCATTTTGTTCTCCTCTCATGGACTCATGTCCACCATAGCCCGACCTTCTCCACCAAATTATTTCCTCACTCCTCTCCTCCTCCGTGGGTTCAAAGCCTCCTTTAACTGTCCACCTCCACCAATATCCTCCAATATCCTTAATCATCTCTACACACAACCATGCAACATTATTTTTTCCTCTATTCATCTCATTTTATACTACCACATCTGAAAACAAAATAACATCACATAATTGATTTACCTCATTCACATTCACAGCTACAACATCGAACTTCACTGCGATGTCTTCCACATTCTCATGAGTTGCAACTACATCCTCTACTGCTGCAATCACTTCTTCATTTTCTTTCACCTTAGTTTCTCTTACCTCTTCTTCCACTGTTGTAATTTCATCATCTACTGCAACATCTGCAATCTCAACTGTATCTTCATTCTCGGTGGCTACAAGCTTTTCCTTCCACTCATCCTCTGTCACCATCATCTTCAACAACAAATCTTCTTCAATCTTCGCAACCTTAGTTGCAATCTCTTCTCTTTCCTCTTGATCCTTTTGCACAAGGACCTCCTCATCTTTTTATTCACTCTTCATATCTGTTGCAATTTCTTTTACCACTTCCTCTGGTTTATCCCGCAATGGATTCAAAGCATGCTCCTTCCCATCCTTGATTATGCTATAGGTGTTATCACTTCTATTATGTATAGCTTCTCTATCCCAAAGCCAAGGTTGACCCAACAAAACATGAAAAATATCCATGGGTACTACATCACATACAATTTCATCTTTATATCTTCCAATGTGAAAATTCACAATGCTTTATTTACTTACCTGAATTCGATGACCCCCATGCAACCAAGAGATGTAGTATGACTTAGGGTGCTTCATTCCCTTCAAGTTCAACTTCTCAACCATCTCCAATACAACTAAATTATCTCTCCTATCGCTGTCCACCATTACTTTGCAACATTTTTCGCTATACTTGCATACAGTCTAGAACACATTGCTCCTTCGGACAAGTTCTTGCTTCACTTCCTATGGCTTCAAATATTCCTTCTTCATCCACAAACTCTCTCCATAACTCCAAGACATTTTTTTCCAAACAAGTATGACACACTCTCTATTGGTAACCACCAACAAATTAGAATGAACACTCACTACCTCTGTAGGTTCTCCCTGCAACAAAATCTCACCACTATCCTCTACCCAATAGGATTTTGGAAGATGCACCCTCACGATCTCTTCTACCCACTTCCTCTTAGTGGAAGAGATTTGCACACGTTCTACCCAACCTCATCTCTATTGGAGGACAGTCAGCATGATTCCCAAGGAACCAATGGCCTCTCAAGGCTTCTTCACTCTTGACAAAATCTTCACCCATGGTGCTGGTGGATACTCTTCATGCTCAAGATAACCTACTCTAATACCAATTGATGTAGTCAAGACCAGAGGGCCTTTTCAGGCTATCCAATCACATAGCCAAAACACAGAGCACACACACATAGATTGACACAACACAGGTCAACAATTCACTTTTATTCATTTAGAACAGATTACAGAATTACATTCAAAAATTCACATCTACAAGGAAATTCCCTATTCCACTTCTCATCACATTTGCAGGCTATCTTGCCTCATTCTGGATAGCTATCCCTTCTTACCAACCTGCCCTACGAGCTACCACCTCACTCCTTACTGTTGGCTTCTCTTCCAGTACCTCTCTACCAACCTCTCATACTGTGGGCTACTCCACCACCTTCTCTGCTCTACCCCTACCTTCTCTCATTGTTCGCCTCCTCTTATACTCTTTTTCATCCTTTAGGTCAGCCTTTCCCTTTCTCTCTCCATGTCGTAGTTTCCATCTCGTTATCAGGAGCTTCATCCACTCGTCCAATTAGCAGTCAAAGTCTCCAAATTGTTACATCGTAATCAACAGTCCCCATGAACTGGTCAATGAGATTGTATTTCACAACAATGATGTGAAATACCCAATATCACTCTACCACATGTTGTGATCTAACTTGCCATCCACCGCAGTTGACTAACTTCGTGCATCTACTGCCATCGGACTATCACCCAGACTCCAAATTCTCTTCCATTGAAACCATCATGTTACACAGATATCACTCATCACTCCATCAGTGAGACCACAAGCCGCCTCCCACTGATACAAGGAAGTCTCGCTGAAGTCACTGTTCACATTGAAGAATTCTATCGGTCTATTGTGGAGACTCAAGGTAGTCCCGCTGATGATGCTCACTTCCACCGATAATACACATACTGCCACTCACCAAGGATATCACCTCGTCGCTGGTACAAAGATTGTTGTCCCACCAAAACAATACACTCATGTTGATGAACCCGTTACACTCCATCACCATCAAGTCATCACTGGGACATGGAACATGGTCCTGCCGAAATATTGGTCTCCCGCCGATGTAACTCCACCGTGACCAACACCATCGTTATGTCACTAGAACAGGTAAGCATCTCCTGCCGATAAGCCAAAGTTTTTCCGATGAGGGAGCAACGCCGGTCAAAGGGGATTGGAGCACGATGCTCCTGTATCAATTTAGAAACTTTTACTTCAAAATTTAGAGGATATAATATTTCTATTTTAAAGAATTATATAGACTACTTCAAGCTATTAAAAAATGTAGACACTAATTTCTTTGAAAGAAACTACTATGCATATTAATCATCAACATTTATAATATCTACATACACAAAATAAAGTTTGAGAAATAAATTGCAAATGGATGAGGTTGTTACATTAATTTAATTTAGAGATTGAATATAAAAAATTAAAGATGAATGTGGTGGTAGATATGTTATCTAAACCACCAATTTCTAAACCAATTTCAACTATAGCCATGGTTACACAATTGGAGACTTTTAACAAAAGTGACTTATATTGATGAA
Source organism: Sequoia sempervirens (assembly GCA_007258455.2). Classification (NCBI taxonomy): domain Eukaryota; kingdom Viridiplantae; phylum Streptophyta; class Pinopsida; order Cupressales; family Cupressaceae; genus Sequoia; species Sequoia sempervirens. The sequence continues at coordinate 6,885 of VDFB02033396.1, forward strand.
TATAAAACATGAAGACTTTGAGAAGAATTTTCAAGAACTACAAGATCTTGGTTGTTTTCCTTATGATAAGATGAGGTAAATATGTATGAAATGCACTTTGGGGAGAGAAACTAAAAATACTAAATGAACTCAATTATGCAATCTGAAACTTGAATCATCAATTTAAATCATAACACAATTAGAAACAACAGACTTCTAGCAGATTTGAGAAGGGTAAGTTGATGTGTACCAGTCACCAAAAGTCGTTGCTGAGTGTCCTCTTGGGATTGGTTCGCCCTAGGGAAAATGGGTTTTAGTACAGGGATCCAAAATATGATTTCACAGTCCTTTGCTCCTGGATCTGCACTCCTAATTTCTCTGGATCTCTCTATTAGAAATAAATTATGCAAGTAAGATTTCGTGTCTCGAAAACTTTGATGGAAACTTTCACAACTTTGCAAAATTGCAATTTTGATCAATCTTCAATCCTTCTTCACCTGCAAATCTGCACATACAAAGAGAGGGGAAAATTGTGTTTTTGGTGAATAGGGGTTTGCCTTGGTCAAACCCCATTTTGGTAATTAAACCTTGAAATGAAATAATAATGAAAAGAAGGAATGATGAATGAACACTAGCTTGTTGCAACTCACCAAACCCTTTAGTGGTTTCCTTTGGAGGACTGAAGTCTAACGCATCACTCCAAAGATTAGATCTTGCATGAAATGGCTTGATTGGATGCTTGATTTGACACTTGATTTGATGCTTGGATGCCTGAAACCTACAACTCCAAAAACATGCATAGATGTAAATAAATTTGACATGATGATCTTGAGATCTTGAATGCTACAATAATTGACTAAAAAATCTACTCTTGAATGCTCTTGACAATAACTTTTTCTCTTATGAAAGTTTCCTCTTGCTTGTTAGATTTCTTAGGATTTGAATTTGATAAAATAACTTTGTATTTATAAGTAATTTTCTAATTTTTCGATAATTAAACATCAAATGTCAACAATTGCAATTTGAATTTAAATTATAAATATACTGCCAAAAACATATTAAAAAATGGGGTCCTAAACTTAAGGAGGACCCATTCTCCCTTGGGAAAATAGGTCCTAGGCCCTAAACCTAGGACACACATTTTCCAAGATGCGTAATTTAATTTTTGCAAATGTTTAATATAGGTTCTCCTTTTAGAAAATGAGATTAATTAGGATTTTGAATGCATAATTGGGTCAATTGGAGGCTTAATTAAGTCCAATTAATTAAGGGGAGGCAAACAAAGTGAGAAAATGTAAAGGAGTACATTTTTCGTCACTACATTTAGCCCAAACTTTAGTGAGAGGATGGGCCCTACACTCAAACTCACACTAAAGTAGACAAATAAGTCAAGAGAGGTCTAAGTGCACAAATGTTGATGGGATAGGATGACAAAGATCAAGGAGGATGATCAAGCCCCCGTGATCAAGATCCCATGAAAACCAACATAAGCACAAAGAGACACATGCTTGCAACAACACAAGATGCATAGTTATGCAATATCAAAAATTAATGCGAAAAGAAAGAAAAGAAAAGATGGAGTAGTTGCGGTTGCGTTGTTGTCCATAAAAAATGTTCACAAGTGAAACCCATTGTCCACTATGCAAACAAAATATACTCACGAGGGCTAGTGAAATCCGTTATCCACTAGGTGATCCCCAAGAAAGGTGGTTGATGGGAAAGTCATGCCAGGTCTACATGATCCCATATGCCAACCATACCAAAATTTATACCTCCTGATAACTTTGATAAGACACCACACAAGAAGGTTCCACAAGGCTAGCAAGCTGTGTTATGCTAGATACTTGTGAAAAACAAAAAGGCTCCACTAGCAAGCAAGTTGTTTTATGCTTGGTGGCCATGATAAAGTTTTAAATGCAATAGGATAAGATAGTCAAAGGGGTTTTTCTTAGTTCATGAAAGGTCTCACCTTAGGGAACATCATGCTTAATATCACCAAGAGAGGACTAGTCGAGGATAAAAGATTCACAACTTAGGGAATGCAAGTCATAGAATTACCACTAAGAGGAATGTCATATGCCAAGAAAGGTCACACTCTTGAAGGACATTGAACCCAATGTCACCATCAAGAAGACACATCACATAAAGTAGAACAAAATTTGAAGCAAACAATGAGTAGGGATGTGTATGCCCCCACTTTAAAGAAATTTCTAAACACCATGCTATGAGTAATTACTTCTAAAGAGTAGAACATAATAAATGCTAATACATGAGAGATTATTTGGAAAGCCCTATGCCAAACATATGTTTCCAAGAAGAGCTACATCATGGAAAGGAGGTTGCCCCCCATATGAAATCCTAAGATAACACATAAGGGATACACATATTTGGGGTTAACGTATGTCTTTGCTACAATGATATAATCAAGCTTGGAATTGTCATCATTTCCCAAATGACTAATGGAACAATGAGCACAAAGGAAGAATGATACATAAAGAGCGAAAATAAAAGAGAAGCTTTTGGGTCAAAATGGAAGAGACATAAATGTGTCAACGCCTTGCATCATCCCCAAAAGGAAAAAACAAGACAAAATAAATGATAAATGGTTGACAACATATAGAAGAATGAAGATACAAATAGAAGAATGTCATGATAGATTTGCTTCCTTTGTATCCTTGTACCAAAAAAGTGACGAGGGTCATCCAAAGTAGGCTCACAAACATGTAAAGACACAGTAAGCAACACTATATGGGGGATCACATTACACAGATGCAATCACAAAGAAAATGAAAAAATAAATAAAGAAAAGAGTAGTATGGCCCATGCGAGTCAACCTATATCAGGTCATCCACATCCCAATCTTGTTCATCATATGCAGAAGGTGGAAAACTAGCCAAAGGGACAACGACAAGTTTTGTACTAGGAGAATCACCAGGTTCAACATGTGGTGTGTCACTCTTTATAGGAGGATCATCACAGTTGTTATCATTTAAGCTCATGGAAGAGGAAAACACTAAATTTAGCTCATTATGCACTTCCTCGTCAATTTTAGAAATCTCATCATCATCATCCAAGTTAATCATAATAGGAGGTCTAATGATGATGTCCATTGAAGTTTCATGTGGTTGTTGTGGTGAAGGTGGAGAATTGTCATGCTTTTTCTCAATTGGTATTTGATCCCGACTTTCTGTTTTATTCTTTTCTTCTAGATGACAAGCAATAGCATGACATCTACGCCTACACTCTTTAGCATTTATATTTCTTCTTGCACAATTTTCAAGTTATGATTGTGTAGGAGCGAGTTTATCAACCATAGGGTTCTTTTCTTCCCACAAGGGAGGAACAAAAGGAACCATAGAAGGTTGTTCAATTACTTTCTCTTTAGCTTAATAAACTTGTTTGATCTTAGGAGGAACAACGATACTTATATGGTTATCTCTTGGTCTCTTATAAGAAATAGGTGGAGGATTTTTCATGGATTGGTCTTGGTTACTTGGAAGGGCTTTTGGTTCAATAATGGTTTCATCAATGATAGGAGGCTCAATCATGGGTTGAGGCATGTTGCTAAGGGATAATTTTGCTATGCGCTTTGCCTTGAACTTTTGGTAAGATTTAAAAAATAATTCCTCATGGGGCTTAATAGGTTCCATAAGTTCGGTCCAAAAGAAATCCAATGAGAAATTCCCATGGGAAGACATGGGATTAAACCCACTATGATGCACAGTAAAGATGTCATTGCCAAATGGAAATTTTAAGCATTTATGCACTATTGATGTGACGACATCCATGGAGCGTATCCATAAATAACCAAGCTTCACACAAAATTGGTCCAATGATGGGATGATGGAGAATGACACATTCAATTGTTTCGACCATCCAAGTTTTAATGGGAGAGTGATCAAACCTATAACGTAGGGAAAACAAAATCATTATGTTTTTCGATCCATGCTTTTGGTTGTTCATAAGAATCTTGATAAAGTTCATGCACAAATAAGAATTCCTCGGTGATCGCATTCTCTACACACACGGGATCAATTTATATCCCATTAGTAGGCTTGTCATTGATTCTTCCAATGATGTAAAGATGACCATCTGGTGCATGTTTGATAATGATTTACACTTTACCATGAAACTAAAGACAATCATGGTTGCATAGGGAAAAACATATAAAGTTTAGAGTATGCTTATAATGATTTACAACTTTGATCAAAAGAAATATTATTTGAAGTGTACCCATGAACTAAAAACTCAATAAACTCAATACTAAGACTCCTTAACTTTGATCAAGAGAAATAATGTTTGAAGTGTTTTTGATAAAGGAAAAAATGGGTTTTACAGGGATAATGTTTGAAGTGTTACTCGTGAACTAAAAACTCAAAAAACTCAACATTAAGACTCCTTAGATATAAATTTTCAACTCCATAGTAATTCTCAATGATGTATGGACCCACCTGAAATTCTTTCAATTTGTCATGCTTTATTTTTTCTTCAACTCTAGATTTCTACATTAGGACTATGTCAACTAGCTAAAAAAAATATTGTTAGCTTTCTTATAAAAATAATTTCACCTTTGTTTCTATATTAATATTCTTTACATGGGCTTTTCTCCTTCCCTTGTAAGCTCAACTAGTTGGTTCATTCTAAGTCATGCCACTCTTCTTCATTATCAATTTATTGGATGATTTTATAAAGTAGTAATTTTGATTTCAATGATAATACACCATTATACCCATTTAATAATTCAAAAGGATATATCCCTATAGACCTCTTGGCCCAAGTCACTCTATCTACCTACACAACTAGTTTCAACTTATCACTCCATCTTTTTTTATTATATTTTAAAGTCGTCTTGATGATTTTTATTAAATTCTTATTACTATATTCTTGTTTTTTTATTTCTACATGGATGATATGGAGAGGAAAAATTGGAGTTATTCCATACTTGTTGTACAAGTTAGAAAATTATCCAACCCTAAAATGCATGACATTATAAAAAATATTTTTTACGAAATTGTGCAAACCCTTTTCCTAGTACCTGCAAAACAACATGAATAAATGAGTTAGACAAGGAATTACAAGCCAAAAGAAGGATTCCCCATGAAATCCATTTGCAAACTCAAAATAGGAAAGAAATTGATGAAAAACACAATATAAAAGATAAAACTAGATTTAATCCTAATTAGAGAAGCAAACACTTGATCCCATGGGGGAATTTGTGCCAATTTGATGAGAAAATTGGCCCTTTCCCAACTCCTATGATGAAATCTTGATGTGTTGAAGATGATATTGATCCACTTTTGATGAAAGATGAGAACTCCAAGCCAAATCTGCAAAAAGCCTAGCTAGAATTCAAATGATGGATGAGAATGGCTAAGTATTTCAGCATGGTAACTTTACTTGGATTGTGGATGATGAAATGAGGAGATGGGCTCTTCATTTATAGGATTTCAAGAGGGATGAATGTACAAATTTGAGCAATGTGGGACTAACATTCATCCAATGATATGGTGCCACTTGTCAAGCTATGAATGGATGATGGTTGTGCAAGATTTGGGGTTTGTGCCAATAAATGCCAATATTTGAAATTCAAATTTATTGAAATGACATGTAAGAGGGAAGGGAAAATACAATAAATGCCACTTGGCTCAAGGCAAAGGACATGTAAGAGGTTTTAAATGCCTTGTTGGATGTACATGTTGACTTGGAATTTTTGAATTCAAATTGAGGGAATATTCCAAAAGATGCCTTGTGAGGAAAATAGAGATTTAATAAATGAATTAAATCTATTTTCATGTGCAACTTGCATTATTTAGAGGATGTGACATGGGGTGAGGTTAAATTAATCAAGGGTTAATTAATTTAACATGAGATTAGATGATGTGACTTATTTTGACTTAGATTTATGGATTTATTTAAATCAAATAAGAGAGGAATATGATGAGAGGCTAATTAAATAAGGATTTTGATTTATTTAATTAAAAGGGATGATGTTAGATTAAATCAAATAAGGTTTTAATTTATTTAATATAATGGATAGACTTTAGAGATTTAATCAAATAAATTGATTATTTAATTAAATAGGGATAATTAGATCAGATGGATTGATTTAATTAACAGAAGGAATTGACTTAATCAGATAAAATGATTTATTTAATTAAGGGAAAAATATTGATGAATTTAATTAGATAGGGGAATTTGATTAAACGGTTAGACCGAGGGATGATTTAGGAAGAAATGATGTTAGTAAGTCAGGATCAGACCACTATTTAATCAGTATATTTTCGATGTCTACAGAAATAAATTTGGATATGATATTATTCATAACAAATTCAACAATAGTCTTGGTAGTGATGTTCCTTGTGGGGATACCTTCCACCACCCACTTGGTGAAGTAATATATGGTTACTGAAAATCCACTTAAATCCATTACTAGACTTCTCCACTATTTCACTAATAAAATCTATATCCCATTATTGAATGGGTGATACAACTATTATTGTTCTAAGAGGTAAAGCTCTTGCATTCTTCAATCTTCCTAAAAAAATTCTAAAAAGCATCACATAATTTCTTACCAATTTTACCACTTTTGAATAATATAGGCCACCAATAACCTAGAATCTTATGGCCAATATTTTGAGCCATGAAATGAGAATTACACTCACCTTAATAGTATTCCACAATCACATTTGTATTTCACTAATATTACACTAATGAGAGTTGTTCTACTATGTTTAATAAAATTATAAGTATTATTTATTTTAAAAAATAAAATTAAAATCAACATAAAAAATTATTTACTTAATGATTTGCAAATAAAATAACTCTTAAGTAAATAAAATTAAAAATAAAAATCTTTTTTTTATACGTAAAATGTAGCAGAGCTGCATGAATTATATTGAGAACAAAAATTTACATTGTTTCGGCCCACCATGATCCTGGGCAAGACTAGCTTGCATTACATGCTTTTTACAATCAAAACAAAATATACCAAAATTTCACTTAAACAGGCTAAGTCGTGTATCAACCCCACTGGTTCTAGTGACGACCTCATGGCCCAAGCAAAATTCCAGCCATCCACCCACATCGGCCTTCAGTTTTCTTCATCATAGAAATTGGTAGACTCCACCAGATCGGAAAACTCCCGACACCACTGTATCCCCACTATCTCATCCAATCCTAACCTTTTGCACAAAAAGTTATAACCAATAGTCGCCCAATGCCTATGGCGATCTAGGCCTTCCTCGTCTAGGTTCATGATGAAAGGATGCCACACCACCTCCATGCCCTACAAGAACATTTTGTCAATATCATATGGTAATAGGATCCCAACTCCCAACTGTGTCACTGCTACCACATCCACATCATCAACCAATATTACCGCTTTGAAAACCATCTGCAACAGCAACAAGCACCGAAGCTTTGGGAGGTTTGAATCCAAAAGTGATGCTAGGAAGCACGAGGAAATGTCAGAATTCACTCTCGTCCGGTTTCCCGAGAAGCAAAATCTCTTCCCAATCACCATCCTAACTGCCCCAAGACATAGGATGTCTTTGTTGAGGTAGATATTCTTGAGCCTCTAGTCAATAATGAAGCCTACAAAGGTTGATTGCACTTCTTCAAACACCTTAGTCTGATCGGGGTTTCCATCACTATGCAGACAAGTATGAGTTTCCTCAATTGATATAGATGCTCGCCATTGAGATTTACGATGCACTAGGTAGCCTCTTTAATTCTCCCTACATCAACCTCCACTATCAGTTATTCCTATACAACTCCCTGAAGGTGGAATTAAAACTCCCATGGGGGATTGTACTCCACCCTCCAAATGTATGCTTGCAGAGACGATCATCCGAAGGTTGTCAACATCACAATCCTTTCCATTGTCTCCCATGTTGAATCCACACATACCAATACTAAATGTTCCTGCAAATGATTTCTTCAACATCCAAAATTGGAGTTCAATAAATGTGCATATCCAATTCTGCAAATATGTCTCGTGCGATTGATCACTTCTCATATTTTGATGCAAAAACCGAAGCCCTATGTCAGGCTTGTTAATTCTCGATCTCAGGAACAGTTGCACACATACGGATGGGATAATTTGATGATCATGATGGTACCTTAACCATCGTCACCTCCTTCATATGGGTTTTCCCATGTGCCCGATCTGGCCTTATGGCATAGACTATTCCACTCCATGGACACATGGGCAGCCACCTTATTCACCTCTTACTCCTTCATTAGCCAGTGCATCTGCCTCCCCATTGCATTCCTTGTATATGTGGTTTATGGTATAGCTCTCAAAGGTTTGCAGCAATTCGACTGCCTTAGTTAGGAAGGCTCAAAGTTTCCAATTGGGGGTGGAGCCGCGTCTGAGGGCATTGATGACCAAAGTTGAGTCCCCTTCTATCACTATCCTGGCCAGTCCTAGATTCTTACACAGATTCATCCCATGGGTGACTGCCAAAATTTCAGCTTCATTGTTTGGACCTTCGGGAAGCTGTTTAGCCGAGGATATGGTTGTGTTTCCCTGCAAATCCCTAATTATGCAACCCACACCAGAAGGGCCTGGGTTTCCTTTGGATGCCTCATCGAAATAAAATAAAAATCTATTTTATTTTAAATTAAATTAAATTTTATTTATGTTTGAATTAATAATATAATTAAAACCTATACAAACAAATATTATATTTTATATTGAACTCCATCTTTTATATTATAATGAAAAATGCATATTTTAAATATATAAGTATTGTTTTTTATAATTTCATGATACTTCTTTAACACTTAAATTTAAAATAATAATAAAAATAAAAATTTAATTATTAATTTTAAATATTAAGAGTAGTAATTCATAATTATATAATCAAATTTGTGTAATCAATAATTATATTTACTAATAAATTATTATTTAATTAGAACCAAAATAATCATAATATAAAAATTAAAAAAATATCTTATTTAAAAAAAATTCATTGAATCAAATTTATAATAAATAAATAAATTAACACTTCATAATTAAAATCAAAAGTTTAATTATTAAGAGATATAATTGATAATTATGTTGAGAGGTATTCTACATGACATCAATAGAATGTTATGTTGTGACCATGCACATTAAAAAAATAAAATATAACTAATATTTATTTAAAAAATAAAAATAAAAACTATAGTATAACTCTTAAACTAAAAAATAATATCTCTTCAAATATAAATTTTGCTATTTTTTTAGATGCTCTATTGATTGTAATTTCTTCTTTGTTCTAAAGTAATGATATGTTCTAATATGTTCATGCATATTCAAGTGCAAGAAAACAAAGATGCACTTGAAGTTGCTCATCTTTAGGCATTCCTAGATCATTGGTGTAATGTCCCATGTGTTGTTAGAGTTTCTCAAACTCCTAGCTGCAATAGAGATCAATCTCCACCTCATGGGTGTCATCGAAGTCAAATCTAGTACACTTGTGGAATTAAGGATGCTCATTCTTAGACCTCTTCACCTCTTGTGAGAAGAGAACATGCTTAATGAGGATGGTCATGCAACCCACTCACCACAACTCTTCTTCTCCCTTAGCTTTTGGTGGTGGCATTACTAGTTGGCCAAACTCTTGTAAGTTTCCTTGATTAACTCTTGACATTTCTTCTATTTGAGTTGCCAAAGATAAACACGATAATAATGAAAAAGATGGTAATGATAGATGAGATCTCTGCACCCCCGAATGGACACTTTGCACCTTGTTGATGTATGAAGCAAACTAAATGACCAAGACTCACCTCCTCCCTCTTCTACTGCTACTCTCACCCCTTAGTGACCTTGCTATTTTATGTTCCAACATATAGCCATATTTAGAATTTTGAGGTGTGACTGTTTCCATCCATCCTTTTTTTATGAATATGTGTAATGTTATTTATAAATTAATAATATATACACTATTCATAAAAAATAAAAAATACAAATTAAACAATGTAAATAAAATAAAACAATTCTTAAATAATCATTATATACATATATTTAAGATATTTATACCAGTAATTAAAATTACAAAATAGAATAAAATTATCTCTTTTCTAATAGTATTTATAAACTTTAAATTACAAATTAAAAAATATTTTAAAAAATAATTATAATACTTAAGTTTAAGAGATCTTATTTTTCAATTTGGCCGGTTATAATATTTATGAAGAGGTCTAATTTTAGAAATATTTTAGCATAACCCATTCAAAACATTCTTAAACCAATTAATTATTCACTTTTGTGAAGACCCCACAGTATGAAAATTATGCCAATTATTTACTTTCGAGAGGGAATAATTTAGTTGGGTATATAATAAAGTGGGCATTAAGCAAGTTGTAATATTCTCAATGTTTTGGGCCCCTGGTCTCATGTACCCAATCTTCCCTTGCTTTACACTGTAAATGCATATACAATACTATTCTGTTCTACGGTCATTTATTCTTGTTTGAAAGGGCTCAGCTATATATGGCCTGTTAAAACCAGTCTGTGGGAGGAGGAAAATGGATTGTTTATAGAAGTTTTTATGGTAGTTATTTTTTTTATAAATGGTTTTCATTTTTTTCTATAGAAGTTTTATGATGTTCATTTCTTTATACATACAATTTATTAAAATTAGTCTGTAGAAGAAGGGAAATGGATTATTTGTAGAAGTTCCATGATACTTCTAAAAACAGTATGTAAAACAAAAAAAATGAGTTATTTATAGAAATTTTATGATGCCCATTTCTTTATATGTATATATGACTGTCTAAGACCAGTTTGTATGAGGAGAGAAATGGGTTATATGTAAAAGTTTCTATGGTGCTATTTTCTGTATGTATAGCCATCCAATCTGTAAGAGGATGGAAGTAGATTATCTATAGAAATTTTTAGGATATTCTTTATATATGACCTTCACAAATCAATTTATGAAAATAAGTTATGTATAAAAAATTCTATTAACTCCATTTTTCTGTTTATATGACCTCCCAAAAAAGTCTGTTAAAAAAAAGGAAAATGGATTATGTATAGAAGTATTTATAATACCCATTTCTCTATTTTTTCAGGCAGGAGGAAGTTGGTATAATGGATTTGGGTGTATATCTGAGGCCTATGCTTTGTAGCATTTGGCCTGTTGCCCTGTCCTAAATTAATATAACAGTGGGCTAACCATACACCTTGTCTTCCAAATTATTATTTTTTTGGGCACACATAAGGTTGTCTCCAAGTCCCACTACATTTTGCTCATTATTTTTTAAATAATTTAAAGAATCCCAAACTGGTTTTTGATCACTTCTGCTTACTCTTCTTCTTATGCAGATCCAATGATGAGCATAATGCAGCTATTCTTATGCCAATCATATACTGTACTTTGATTACAGGGACTTTAATTTTCTTTAGATGTTTGTCTGTGGAGCCAAAGCTAGTTTAGCTTTCCAAGGCAGATTGTTCAATGGTTTCCATCCCTTTCAAACTTTGATGTAGCATCAAATAAGGGTGTTCCTTCCTCAAGAAAGAAATTATCCTGGAGCCCACATTTGATATCAAGTGAATGTTTGAATTCATCAACCAAGAACATGAACAAAAAATAGCTAAAAGAATTTAGCAAACTTGATATATAAGATATGTAATTGGAATAAGTTAGAAAAGAGCTCGGGATTTTGCTATAACATGAAGCAATAGAAGAATAGATATCTAATATAATAGACAAGATAGTTTCAAGTTCTACCTGACTTTTGAAGTTCCAAAATCTTAAATATCAATATCAACAACATTAAAATTACTTTTGTGAAGACCCCACACTATGAAAATTATGCCAATTATTTACTTTCCCGAGGGAATAATTTAGTTGGGTATATAATAAAGTGGCCATTAAGCAAGTTGGTAATATTCTCAATGTTTTGGGCCCCTGGTCTCATCTACCCAATATTCCCTTGCTTTACAGTGTAAATGCATATACAAGACTATTTTGTTCTACGGTCATTCATTCTTCTTTGAAAGGGCTCAGCTATATATGGCCTGTTAAAACCAGTCTGTGGGAGGAGGAAAATAGATTATTTGTGGAAGTTTTTATGATAGTTATTTTTTTATATATATGGTTTTCTTTTTTATAGAAGTTTTATGATGTTTATAGAGTTTATTAAAACTAGTATGCAGGAGGAGGGAAATGGATTATTTGTAGAAATTTTATGATTCTTCTAAAATCAGTCTGTAAAAGAAAAAATGAATTATTTATAGACTTTTTATAATGTCTATTTTTTTATATATATGACTGTTTAAAATCAGTTTGTAGGAGGGGAAATGGGTTATCTATAGAAATTTAAATGATGCCCATTTCTGTATATATAGCCATCCAATCTGTAAGAGGATGAAAATAGATTATCTATAAAAGATTTTAAGATATCCATTTCTTTATACATAAATAAGCTGTCTCTAAGAATTTCTATAATGCCCATTTCTCTACTTATAACCTCCCAAAAAAAAGTCTGTAAAAGAAGGAAAATAGATTATCTATACAAGTTTCTATAATACCCATTTCTCTATTTTTTCAGGCAGGAGGAAGTTGGTATAATGGATTTGGGTGTATATCTGAGGCCTATGCTTTGTAGCATTTGGCCTGTTGCCCTGTCCTAAATTAATATAACAGTGGGCTAACCATACACCTTATCTTCCAAATTATTATTTTTTTGGACACACATAAGGTTGTCTCCAAGTCCCACTACATTTTGCTCATTATTTTTTTAATAATTTTAAGAATCCCAAACTGGTTGTTGATCACTTCTGCTTACTCTTCTTTCTGAATACTGTAGTGAAGTGTTGATACTTGATGTAGAACAAATATTATTTTGCCGATTCAATGATGAGCATAATGCAGCTATTCTTATGCTAATCATATACTGTACTTTGATAACATGGACTTTAGTTTGCTTTGGATGTTTGTCTGTGGAGGCAAAGCTAGTTTAGCTGTTGTTTTTGTTGGGTTTCACTGAGTATAATCAGCACATATTTTCATTAGTCTAAATATTTTTTTACTTATAACTTCTTTAAATTATTTGTAACTTCTCTTGACCAGGGCAATCTGTTGATTGCCATGATAAAAGTAACGAACCCTCAATATCTTCAGCAATGTGTTTTTTAAAAAATTTATTTAATTAAAAATAGTGAAAATTAAAAGATGGTGAATATTTTTATTGGAAATTTGATTTAGATTTCAATTTTGAAAGATAATGTAATCAAACAGTATATTATTATTTGTATTTGTTAAAAAAAATGGACTTTTTATTTTCATATTTATTTGGTTTTAGATAAAGAATAACGCTATAACTTTTGTTTTAATTTTTAAAAATTAATTATCTTTTAAAAGGATTCGTGAAACATACCATACATTTTTAGTTGCACATAAGTTCGTTTATTTATTAAGGGCTTCTACACTAATAAGGCTATTAATTCTGATAAGACATTGGTGAATATTTTAAATGGAAGTTTGATTTTCGTAAGGACAACAAAGAAACACTAAAAATATTTAAATCATAAATTATAATTTTAAATTTTAGATAGATGTTTGAAGTAAAAATAAGATAATTAAGATGGATAATTCAAAGAGAAATCAAACATGTCAATATAAAATTGAGAGGGGTTAGATCTTACAATGAAACCACCAAGCAAAGATTTTATGAATGGTTAGTTCTTTTTATTGATTTGTGTAATTCACCAATTACTCTTATGAGGCTTATGAATGAGGTTTTAATAGACTTCATAAGTACATGTGTAATTGTATATATAGATCCATACTGTATCCTAGTGTAAATGAGAAGAACACCTCACTCATATAAACACACGTATTAAAAAATATAAAAGAATATATTTTTTATGTAATATGAAATGTGATTTTGAAAAATCGTGTTTGGTATATTTAGAACATGTGGTAGAGGCAAATTAAGAATAGATTATTTAAAATTAGAAGCAATAATGAACTAAGCCTCATCAAAGAGTGCTACTAAAACTAGTATTTTCATAAGGGAGGCACAGTATATGAGGAACTTTATTGATTCTTTTTCTTCCATAACATCTCCTTTACACCAAACTCTAGAAATTGGGAGGAGTTTCCATTGAGGTAGATAACTTATAGCACTTTCTAAAACATTAAAATAAAATAAAAAATTCATGCTCCTTTTCTCTCTCTTTCTATTTGGCAAAAAATATTAGAAGTAAAAACCACTCCTAATGAACATGCTATGGGTGACATATTGCTTCATGATGGTAAGGTTGTTATCATTTAGAAGCTTTTACTTCAAAATTTAGAGGATATAATTTTTTTATTAAAGAATTATATAGACTACTTCAAGCTATTAAAAAATGTAGATACTAATGTCTTTGAAAGAAAATATTATGCATATTAATCATCAACATTTATAATATCTACACACACAAAATAAAGCTTGAGAAATAAATTGCAAATGGATGAGGTTCTTACAATAATTTAATTTAGAGGTTATATATATATATATAAACATTGATGTGGTGGTAGATATGCTATCTCAACCACCAATTTCTAAACCAATTTCAACTTTAACCATGGTTACACAATTGGAGACTTTTAACAAAAGTGAATTATATTGATGAATATAAATAAAACATGAAGACTTTGAGAAGAATTTTCAAGACCTACAAGATTAGTATATTGAAGAATTATGGATCAAGTAATGTCAAAAATAGGATAGATATTCCATACACTAGTTCATCAATATTATGGTTGATTAGACAAGAGATAAACTAAAGATATGAACATATTGAGTGTCAAACATGGAGAACAAGGATTTATCTTGCATAAACCCATGTATGAGAAAAAATATAGAAATATTGAGGTCAATTGGCCCTCCTCATCTATTATCTCCATAACTAAAATTACATCTCAAGGATTACATGTCTAAATGATAAAAAAAAATAGTTTGAACTTTCCCAAAGATCTATATGGATCTTACATAGACACTCCCAATTGTTTTAAAATGGCTTTAAAATATTACATAAATAAAATCAAGAGGTCTCATTATAGGAAACCATACAACATGGACATTAATAGGGTCTTATAATTGAAATTCAACTTATATGGGGCTCTTGACCATTCTTTAAACTCTTATGCATTTTGGTAATTCCATTAATTAAATATTACTCCAACTCGGGTTTATTTAATAAATGATGGTTCTTGGAGGATGTATATTATCCATAGAGATTTGAATCAAATCTGCATTAAAAATAAATAATATATTTTTATAAAATTTGACTTATTGGACCAACTTCTACATTTAAAATATTTTAACAATTTAGATATTAAATCAAATTATCATTAAGTTCTCATGAAGAAGGGACACGCATGGAAAACAACATTCAAAACTAAGCAAGGATTTTATGAATGGTTAGTTCTTTCTATTGGTTTGTGTAATTCACCAATTACTCTTATGATGCTTATGAATGAGGTTTTAATAGACTTCATAAGTACATGTGTAATTATATATGTAGATCCATACTATATCCTAGTGTAAATGAGAAGAACACCTCACTCATATAAAACAAGTATTAAAAAATACGAACTTGAAAATATTTTTATGTAATATAAAATGTGATTTTGGAAAATAGTGTTTGGTATATTTAGAACATGTGGTAGGAGGGAAATTAAGAATAGATCCTTTAAAATTAGAAGCAATAATGAACTAAGCCTCATCAAAGAGTGCTACTAAAACTAGTATTTTCATAAGGGTGGCACAGTATATGAGGAACTTTGTTGCTTCCTTTTCTTCCATAACATCTCCTTTATACCAAACTCTAGAAATTGGGAGGAGTTTCCATTGGGGTAGAGAACTTGATAACACTTTCTAAGACATTAAATATAAAAAAATCCATGCTCCTTTTCTCTCTCTTTCTATTTAGCAACAAATATTTGAGATAAAAACCACTCCTAGTGAACATGCTATGGGTGACATATTGCTTCATGATGGTAAGGTTGTTATCATTTAGAAGCTTTTACTTCAAAATTTAGAGGATATAATATTTGTTTTAAAGAATTATATAGACTACTTCAAGCTATTAAAAAATGTAGACACTAATGTCTTTGAAAGAAACTATTATTCATATTAATCATCAACATTTATAATATCTACATACACAAAATAAAGTTTGAGAAATAAATTGCAAATGGATGAGGTTCTTACATTAATTTAGTTTAGAGATTAAATATAAAAAAAAACATTGATGTGGTGGTAGATATGCTATCTCAACCACTAATTTCTAAACCAATTTCAACTTTAGCCATGGTTACACAATTGGAGACTTTTAACAAAAGTGACTTATACTGATGAATATAAAACATGAAGACTTTGAGAAGAATTTTCAAGAACTACAAGATTAATATAATGAAGAAATTATGGATCTTAATGTAAAAAATAGGATAGATATTACATACACTAGTTCATCAATATTAATGTTGATTAGACAAGAGAGAAACTAAAGATATGAACATATTGAGTGTCAAACAAGCCACAAAGCATGGAGAAAAAGGATTTATCTAGCATAAACTCGTGTATGAGAAAAATATAGAAATATTAGGTCAATTGGCCCTCCTCATCTACTATCTCCATAACTCGAATTACATCTCAAGAATTAAATATCTAAATGATCAAAATAGATAGTTTGAACTTTCCCAAAGATCTATATGGATCTTACATAGACACTCCCAATTATTTAAAAATAGCTTTAATGATGCAGGGGCATCATCTTCCCCTTTCGTTTCTTTTTTGTTCTTTGTTCATTTTGATCTTTTGTTTAGTTGTTGGTTCTGCAGACTAGTTAGATGAAATAAAACTCCTTTGGTTTTGTTTGAACATGGATAGTTCGGGTTCATTCCTATCATTGTTATTTCCTGTCGTCGTTAGGACAGAAAATCGATGTAGTCGAAGCTATTGATGGAATACACTCTTGGTTGGCTAACCTCCATCGACAGTTGGGATGCAACCGTTGTGGTGTCAGTTTGGAGATGCCCGATCATAGTTGCTATTTGTATGTGGTTGATCACAAAGTCTCGGTTGGTCGGGTTTTAGAGAGGTATGTAAAAAAAAGCAATCAGTTGACAGGAGGCCAAGTATGTAGAGAATCAGGCATGAAGACATGAAATAGAACTATTTTTTTTTTTTTTATAAAGGAAAAAATAGATTTTGAAGGGACCCGAAACCCTTTAACAAAAAAATCAAGGCTACAGAAAAGACAGCATGCAGCCAGCGAAAAAGGCCAGCTCCAAAACAAGACCATTCAAGATTTACACTTTACACTTTTCTTGTGGAAGCGGAGAATCATGTCGAAAGAAGGCTTAGAGGAATTATCTTTTTTTCCCTTAACTGTGATCCAACCTTCTTCCACTTGCGCCGCCTTACCATGCCAAACCAGCTCACTACTTTCATGAAGATGAAAGCCAACAACCAAATTATTTGGAGTTTCATCTTGATTCCTTTGCATAGATAAAGAAATTTCTGAAGAGCCACTAGAAAGGGAATCCGATGCGCTTACACCTGAAATGGTAGTCTTAGACTCAAAAGGGGTTTCCCTAGTGACCCCGCCATTTGAGATGACTAGAGGGGGCATCCCAAGACCCAGCGATTCAGAAGCAACCACCTCTGAAAAACTCTTATTCTGATCAACTTTCTTCTCAATCGTATAATGATGTTGAGAAGCACCTTTCCACCAAGTAGCTGTCTTTTCTTTTTTCTCAAATCCGCAATGTACAACAACATGTCCAATATTGAAGCATCATCTACACCGGGAGGGTAACCCTTCATAATCCAAAGATTGGACCCAAGAACTGTTTTGTTGCACATAGGAAAGGTCAACATTTGCAAGACAATGGCATATGTACTGTCATGTTTGGAATGGGAATGTAATAGTGGGGAGTCGGGTTCATAACACTGTCCTATTTAAAATCATTGTTAATAAAGTCTACATTTATATACTTCCCGTCAATCATTGTATTGGATTGTTTAAGACTGTTAAGGAGACATCCCAAACTTCCTATCATTATTGTTGAATTTCTCTTTAATTGAATTCACTGTGAAGTTTATTTTTTTGTGATCAATAAGGATTTCCATCATTTGGTATCAAAGTCTAAAGTGATTGGGTGTTGGTGAGTAGTCAGAATGCCTCCAAGGAGAATGGGAAGAGGAGGAGCCCGAGGCAGAGGTAGAAGAGAATATGGCGAGGGAGTTCCTGAGATGATGTAGCATCTGATTACAAGAATGGAATCCCTCGAGAGGGCATAGAGAAGAGGGACTCCTGATGAGGGTGCAAGTGATGAGGAGGAAGAACAATAGAGAGAAGAGAATGAGGAAGGACAGGGGGAGCAACAAGAAGTATTTGAGGAAAGACTGCTGAGGATAGTCATGAATGTGGGTTCTAAACCCAAAGTAGAGGTGCCAACTTATGGAGGAAGCCTCAATGGTGAAGATTTGATTGATTGGATCAACGACCTAGACAAGTATTTTGATTATGACGGTGTGGCCAAGGAAAGGAGAGTGAAGTTTTCTTGCACCAAATTGAAGGGCCATGTTGCCATGTGGTGGGACTTTATTCAAACTAAGAGAAGAAGGAAGAATAAGGAGAATATCAACTCCTGGGATCAAATGGTGGCCAAGTTGAAGGAAAAATTCCTTCCAAGTGATTATCAAACTAATCTCTTTAAGAGATTACAAAATTTGAAGCAGAAAGATAAGTCTGTGAAAGACTATACAGAGGAATTCTACAAGTTGGTAATCAAATTAGGGCATGGTGAGGAAGATGTGGATAAAATATCCTGATATGTGAAAGGTCTCAAGTATAGTTTACAAGATGAAATAATCCTTATGTCCCCTAGAAACCTAGAAGAGGCTTATCAACTTGCCCTGAAGGCAGAGGAGAAGTTGCAAAGAAAGCAAAGCCAGCAAGAGAAGAAGAGAGGAAGACGTTTTAGAGGAAGGGGGAAGCAAACAAGTATGGGGCAGCAATATCATCAAGGAGAAGAGGCTGGAAGTTCAAGTGGGACAGCAAATAATGATAGAGGTGGTTATCAAGGAAAAGGGGGAAGGTCTTATGGAAGGGGTGGCTCACAAGGTAGAGGTAGAGGATTTGCTAGAAAATGTTTTAAGTGCAACCAATATGGGCACAAGAGTTGGGAATGCTTTGAATCATTACAAGGAGGACATTCAAAATTTGAGAGGAGTAATTAGATTGTACATGTTGATCAAGAGAGTGTGGGGTCACCAGTACACCACAAGGATGAACCGGAATTAGGTGAGTCCTTATTGCTCAAGAGGGTGTTCTTGAAGCCACAAAAATAAATTTAAGAGCCAATTCAAAGGAGAGCATTGTTCAAAACCAAGTGTAAGTCACAAGGTAAATGTTGTAAACTCATTATAGATAGTGGTAGCACAGATAATATTGTTGCAACTGAGATTGTAGAAAACTTCAGTTTGAAAAGGATTAAACACCCCTCTCCATACAAGGTGTCTTGGTTACAAAAAGGTCATCAAATATTGGTTAGTGAACAGGCCTACGTTGATTTTCAGATTGGGAGCTATAAATATAGTGTTTTATATGATGGATGTGTGCCATGTTTTTCTTGGAAGACCATGGTAATTTAACAGGAAAGTGGTGCATGATGGAAGGGAGAATACATATACCATTGAAAAGGATGGAGAGAAGCATACCGTGTTTCCCATAAGAGAAAAAGAAGAGGACAACAACAATAGCAACAATATTAAGGTAATGGTGGTAAGTGGTAAGGAATTTATCCATGATTTAAAAGAAAAGGAAGGAGGGTTTGCTTTGGTTCTTAAACCTAGTTGTGAAATGACTTCTACAAGATTTGGTGATTTTCCTATTGAAGTACAAGATATTTTGAATGAGAATGTGTATATTGTTGCATCCAATTTTCCTAATGAATTTCCTCCTATGAGAAGCATTAGCCATTATATGGATTTTATTCCAAGAGCTAGGCTTCCAAATAAGGTTTCCTATAGGTTAACACTCATGGAAAATGAGGAGATAAGGAAGCAAGTGGAGGACCTCTTGAAGAAGGGTTTGATAAGGGAAATCCTAAGGCCTTGTGTTGTTCCCACAATACTTGTGCCAAAGAAAGGAGGAGAATGGAATATGTGTACTAATTCAAGGGCTATTAATAAGATTACTATAAGATATAGGTTTCCTATACCTAGAATAGAATATCTAATGGATTGTTTGAGTGAATCTGTGTATTTTTCCAAGATAGATTTGAAAAGTGGCTATCATCAAATTAGAATTAGACCAGGGGATGAATGGAAGACAACCTTTAAGACTAGTGATGGGTTGTATGAGTGGCTGGTTATGCCTTTTGGATTGTCCAATGCCCTTAGTACTTTTATGAGATTAATGAATGAGGTTTTGAAACCATTCCTTGGTGAATTTGTGATTGTATATTTGGATGAAATTTTGGTGTTTAGCAGGTCCAAAGAGGAGCATATAGAACATTTGAGGCAGGTTTTGAGGAGGCTACATGAAGAGAAATTGCAGATCAATCTAAAAAAGTGTGTGTTTATGTAGACTGGACTAATTTACTTGGGCTTTGTGGTGTCCAAAGATGGGCTAAAGATGGATAAGGAGAAAGTTTAGGGCATACTTGATTGGACAACACCATGAAGTGTAATGGAGGTAAGGAGTTTTCATGGTCTTTATAGCTTTTATAGAAAGTTTATAAGAAATTTTAGTCATGTAGTGGCACCTATCCTGGAGACTATTAAGGGGAATAAAACACCATTTGTTTAGAGTAAGGAGGCTGAAGAAAATTTCATATTTCTTAAGAAGAAGGTAAGTGAGCAGCCCATTCTTGCTTTGCCTGATTTTGACAAGGTGTTCCAAGTGGAATGTGATGCTAGTGGGTTGGAAATTAGGGCAGTCCTAAGTCAAGAAGGTAAACCAGTAGCGTACTTTAGTGAGAAGTTAAATGATGCAAAGAAGAAGTATTCTTCTTATGATTTGGAGTTCTATGCTTTGGTTCATTCCTTAAAGGAATGGAGACATTATTTGCTTACAAAGGAATTCATTTTGTATACAAATAACCATGCTTTGCAATTTATTAACAGCTAACACAAATTGAATCAAAGGCATGCCAAGTGGATTGAGTATCTTCAGAGTTATAATTTTGTTTTGAAACATAAGAGTGGCCAAGTGAATAAAGTTGTTGATGCCTTAAGTAGGAAGAATTTTTTGTTATGTGAAATACAAACTAACAGTGTGGGGTTTGAAATTTTGAAGGAATTGTATGCAGAGGATGCAAATTTTAAAGAGGCATTTGCAGCCTTCCATGATCCTATTTGCATGAACAAAGCGCCATGAATGAATTACATGATTCAGGAATTTTTTTTGTTGAAGGGGAACAAGTTGTGTATCCCTAGAGGCTCCATGAGAGATAATTTTTTGTAGGAAAAGCATTGTGGTAGTCTTGTTGGTCACTTTGGACAAGATAAGACTTATCTATAATTGAGCACTCATTATTATTGGCCAAAGATGCAAGCAGATGTGAAGAGGTATGTGGAAAGGTGCAAAATATATCAACATGCTAAAGGAAGAAGTCAAAATGTTGGGCTTTATCAACCATTACTAGTTCCAACCAGGCCTTGGGACTTAGTGAGTATGGATTTTGTTTTGGGTTTGCCTCATACACAAAGGGGCAATGATTCAATCTTTGTTGTGGTAGATAGATTTTTGAAAATGGTACATTTCATACGTTGTAAGAAGACTAGTGATGCCAATAAAATTGCTAGTTTTTTCTTTAAAGAAGTTGTAAGGTTGCATAGTATTCCAAGAAGCATAGTTTTTGATAGGGATACTAAGTTTGTAGGTCATTTTTGGAGGACCCTTTGGAAGAAATTTGGCACAAATCTGAATTTTAGTTCTACTTATCATCCACAAACAGATGGTAAAATTGAGGTTGTGAATATAGAAGCCTTGGTAATCTGTTAAGGGTGTATTGTTGGTGGTTCACCCAAAAATTAGGATTTGATGTTGGCACAGGCTGAATTTTCCTATAATGATTCTCCAAATAAAAGTATAGGTTTCAGCCCTTTCTATGTAATGTATGGCATGCTCCCAAGAGGTGTGTTGGAACTTCAAGATCTTACTAGAATGGAAAAGAGGAGTGCATATGGAGAGGATTTTTCTCAAGTCATTCATGACATTCAAGAAAGGGTGAAACAAAACATAGAAGCTAGCAATCTACAATATAAGAAGTATGTTGATCAAAAGTGGAGGCAATTGCAGTTTCAGATTGGAGACCTTGTATTGGCTCACCTTTCGAAGGAGAGATTTCCTACCAGAACATACAATAAACTCAAGATGAAGAAAATTGGCCCCTACCAAATACTTAGGAAGTTCTCTGCCAATGCATATGAGATTTCCTTTCCTGTAGATTTAAATATATCTCCTATTTTCAACGTGGCAGATTTGTATCCATATAAGGGGGATATAGAAGTAGATGGAACTAAAGCAACAATTTCATCTCTTGAAGAACAATCTAGAACTATCTCTGCTCCACAGTAGATAGGATGCATTCTAGACAAGCAGTTACTGAAGAAGACCCGTAAGCATGAATACTTTAAGTATCTCGTCAAGTGGAGAAATCTTCCCATTGAATATGCTTCCTGGCTCACAGAGGATGAGATCAATTAGAGGGTTCATTCAGTTGCAGACCTCATGAGCAGGATCTCATGAATCTTTTCTACCCGGGGAGTCTGATGCAGGGGCATCATCTTCCCCTTTCGTTTCTTTTTTGTTCTTTGTTCATTTTGGCCTTTTGTTTAGTTGTTGGTTCTGCGGACTAGTTAGATGAAATAAAAATCCTTTGGTTTTGTTTGAAGATGGATAGGTCAGGTTCATTCCTATCGTTGTTATTTCCTGTCATCGTTGGGACAAGAAATTAGTGTAGTCGAAGTTATTGGTGGAATACACTCCCAGTTGGCTAATCACCATCGACAATTGGGATACGACCATTGTGGTGTTGGTTTGGAGATGCTCGATCATAGTTGCTATTTGTATGTTGTCAATCACAAAGTCTTTGTTGGTCAGGTTTTAGAGAGTTTTGTAAAAAAAAGAAAATAGTCGACAGGAGGCCGAGTATGTAGAGAATCGGGTGTGAAGACGGGAAATAGAATTGTTTTGCTGCACATAGGAAATTTTGACATTTGCAGGCCAATGGCATATGTACTGTCATGTTTGGAACATGAATGTAATAGTGGGGAGTCAAGTTCATAACACTGTCTTGTTTAAAATCATTGTTAATAAAGTCTGCATTTATATACTTCCTATCAATCATTGTATTGGATTGTTTAAGACTGTTAAGGAGACATCCCAAACTTCCTATCATTATTGCTGAATTTCCCTTTAATTGAATTCACTGTGAAGTTGATTTGTTCTATGATCAGAAAGGCTTGCCATCATTTAAAATATTACATAAATAAACTCAAGAGGTCTCATTATAGAAAACCATACAACATGGACATTAATAGGGTCTTATAATGAAAATCCAAATTTTATGGGGCTCTTGAGCATTATTTAAACTCTTATGCATTTTAGTAATTCCATAGACCTACAATGTGTCATGGATATAAAAACTATCTTTCTCCATTTCTCAAGGCATGTCTAAAATCCACCCCCCTCTATTCCTTTTTGGGATTTTTTAGTAGAAATTTATCACCAATTGGTGAATTTTCATAATTTTACATCTTTAAGTTTGAAAATCATATACATTTTGCACATAATCAATTCACCCAAATTTGATGGAATTTGTCTATATCTAGCATACATTCACCTAGACTAGAAGTTTTAATTTCTTATAACATACTTTGAACACCATATTGTTTATTCTAGTTGTCCAATTGTGTTGGTGTAATTGTTCAATTAAATATTTTATATTAATCTTAATTAATTATATTTACTTAAGTAGATTTAACAATAATGAGCACTTCCCATCAAGTTGAGTTCACTTGACTTAACTATTTTTCACAATGAGTCCACCACTTGCTCACTTGTGGCAAATTCAACTCATTTGAAACTTTTCCCTTTTGAATTCTTCTTCCAAAGTCTATACTATATATAAATCCTTCATTTGAAGAACTAATCAATCAATTTCATTTTTACCTCTCCACATTCTCAATATTGGATTTTAGTTGGTGTTTGTATCTAGCTTATGTAATCTTCTAAAAAAACCTAGATCTAAGCTTGTGCATGTATCTCATTGAATCCTATAAATTTATTTGATATGGTAAGGCCAATTTTTAACCTCGGTCTAGCTACCTAACATTTGAATTTTCCTTTTTTAATATTATAATTTTAAATTACCCCCATTATGACAAGGAATTTTATCCATTTTCTTGTGATTTCTTATTATTTTACATTAAATTCCCCAATTTATGGTATTTCCCCCACAACTATATCTAGTTTAAGGTTACTATGGCTTGATTATGTATGATATTATAGCTAATTTAGGGGAAATGTGGTGTGATAACCTATGCAATTATAGCTAATTTAGGGAAATATGTACAATTTTAAAATCTTATAGAAAAGATAAAAATATACTAAAAATATAGTGAGTACATAGATGCAATGAGATAAAAATATACTAAAAATAGAGTGAGTACATAGATGCAATGAGATAAAACTAAAAATAAATTCAACACAAACTATTTCTAAACATAACTAACAACTAAATTAGATAAACTAACATACAAAATAAGCTCATAAGATAATCACAAAATAAATAAAATGATAAATCCAACATGTATATTATGTGTGTATAGAATTGGAGTTGATTGATTGAAGAAATGATACAATATAGTCCTTAAGAAACACTTTAAAGTTTGTTTTGGCTTGCAACTAGTCACTAATCTGATCTGAGTATGGGAAGATATTGTAGAAGGGAATAACTAGGTTAAAAAATTCCTATTATATTTTAGAAGGAAGGGAAACAAGCTTTGACAAAGATTCTATAATGAAATGAATGAGAAATTTGGTAATTTTCTATTGATAGCTTCAAATATTTAGTTGACGAAATAACGATATTCAAATTGAATGTAAGATAGGTTTAAGATAGATGTGGAGTGAGAATTGGTTAGTTATAAGAAGTAATGAGTGGGAGAAACTGTTAAATTTGGAAGGAGAAAATCAATAATTCTAGATTCTTTTTAATCTTCCACAAGTAAAATTACCCATTTAGAAGATAAGTAGTCATGAGACTACTATGACATATCTTGAAACTCCAAAGTAGTGATAGTGGTAAAAGTAGTGAGGATGGTTTTACCAAAGTAGGAAAAACCAAAGAATTAAATGAGAGGTAAATTAAGAGGTAAATTAAGGCATTTAGGGTTCATATGCATGCTAAAAATAGGCTTGGAAGGTGACCTAAGGGTATGATATGCTAGGGAAGGTTAGTAATTACTCCATCTCTCAAATGCATTATCACATGAATCAAATATCAACCTATAGAAATATGGTGTAAAAATGATAATTGGAAGGATAGAGTGTGAGACAAGCCAGCAGTTTGCTACAGGAGGAAAAGCTAATACTAGCCAATTCAAATATCAATAGTCTAGTAGGATGAAATTATCACTAGACCAACTATTTTAAATTCACTATCTTATTTGTGGTGGTTTGGCTCACCTTACTAGAGATTGCCCACAAGGTTTTGATATTGCTAAAGGATAGAGACCAACAAGCTTAGAGGAGACAATAAGAGACATTGACAAATCCCATAGGATTTATATAGTGATTGATAACTACCAAGTAGAGAATTAGGGTATTATGATAGAGAATATAGATATGATTGGTGAGGTTATTATTTCCCTACTCTTTGATTATAAAGCCTCAAAATAATTTATCACACCTTTTATATTAGAGTGGTGTAGGCTAATAACATTTATGTAAGATGTTAAGAAGGAGGTTGAGTTGGCCATAAGGGAAAATTTTGTAGTGGATTTCTCGGTTAGTTATTTTATGTTGGGCCTATAATCCTTAACCACTACAATTAACCTTAAAATTATAGCATTTGTATCCTATGAGGATGTTTTATCAATGAATTTCCATAATGTACATCAAACTAAGATGAATTTTCATTACAAAACAATTGCTTTTTGTGATAAAATTTATGTTAGTGCAATGATCATAGGGGTTCAAAGGCCTATCTCTCTTCATATGATCTTCACTATGTAGTTGAAGTGAAGCATGCCAAAGGGATATTAAGTTTTTTCCATCATAATTAATCATAAATTAGAGGATGTGGCCTTCAGACCTGTCTTTATGAGTATCCTATTCTTTGATAGTTTTAATATTTTTTTCCAAGTGAATTTCTAGGGATGCCCCCTTGATGATAGATTCAATTTTGGATTGAATTTCTTTGAGAATTTTACTATATTTTAAATCCACCCTATAGCATGACCACCCATGAGTTTAGTTATATTATGTTGTAGTTAGAGGAGCTTCTTGAGAAGTGTCATATTTTTCCTAGTGTCTCTCCTTAGAGAGTGCCCATGATCTTCATGAATAGGAAGAATAGATCCCTCTAGTTTTGAATTGATTATGGATAATTGAACAAAATAACCATAAAAAGCTATTATATTTTTCCAAGGATTAAAAACTTGTTTGATTATATGAAAGAAGTTATATTGCTCTCCGAAATATACCTTATGTTAGAATATCATTGAATGAGGATTGCATACGAAAATATTCAAATGACTACTCTTAGGAATGATATTAATAGTATGAATTTATAATGGTTCCTTTTGGATTGGTAGATGCCTCTACTATGTTCATGAGCCTCATGAATGGGGTGTTCCACACCTTCTTGAACTATTTTGTATAATTTTTCCTTGATGATATGTTAATCTTTTGGAGATCTAAGGAAGATGATTTGTACTATGTTGTAATGTTTACAAGATAACAAAATTTATTATAACTTATTTAACTGTATATTCTCCCAAACTAAGGTGTGATATTTGGGACACATCATAAAAATTGATAATATCATAGTATATCCCTCAAAGATTTAAGGTGTGATTAATTGGATCAGACCCACCAATATCACAAGGGTGAGGAATTTGATGGAGTTGGTAAAGTGATACTATAAATTCACACAATATTTATTTTAGATTGAACACTTTATCACTTCCCTTTAGAAAAAATAATGTGAATGGATAGATAAGTGTGATATGGCCTTTCAAATTTTTAAGGAGAATGTCATGAATATACACCTATCCTTATAATACTATATCTAATTGTGAACTTCTTAGCATGCATGGATGCTTCCTTAGAGGTTTTTTGGATAATAATCATGCAATATGACCATGTGATCCCATATAAGTCATGAAATGTTGAGGATCATGAGCTCATTTATTCCACTTACGACCTAGAGCCTGCACCAATTATTAATGTGCTTGTATTTGAAAGGTATTTTCTTCTTGGGAATTATTTTATCTCTAGATGGAATATTGGATTCTAGATTATATCTTCTTGTAAACCAAATCTCAACACTCGACAACAACATTAAATTTAGATCTTGTTCGAGTACAACTTTGATGTGTATTATACTAAAGTAAAGTAGAATATGGTGGTAATTGTATGGCATAGATTGCATCACAAGGTCATGGCTATTACCCTGGATGCATATTTCAGAAGACACATTCTAGAATAATGTCTAGTATATGAGTGGCATCAAGAGGTTTTCTAATAGTTAGAGCTATAAAGGGCCCTCAAGAGAAATTTTATTGGATACACCTTGGAGCTATATGATATGTTTGACACTATGAATGCATCTTTATACACCTATCCAAGTGTGAAGAAGATGCACAGAAAAATTTGATAATTGTACCATTGGACGCAATTGGGGAGAGATGGTATAGATTTGGTTTTGTTTCCCTAGATGTCAGAGGGTCAAGGTTGAGCACCAACATCCATTGATATTTTTGTAGCCTTAAGAAATAGAAAAGTCAAAATGAGACACCATTTCCATGAAAATCATTGTTAGTATACATATTTATTTATTTTTCATGATGGTATCATGATGACAATCAATAATTTGACTAAGGGTATGTACACTTTTCTTTAATGGGGACCAACTATAATATCATTGTACTTGAAAAGATATTATTATTTTACATTATTTGATCACATGAGATTCCCCATAAGATCATCTTTGATTGTGATCCAATACACATATTAAATTTTTGGATTACCTTGCAACAAGCATTCAAAACTTAGCTCAACCTTAGCACTTCATACCATATTGAGATAGATGGCTAGATAAACTAAACCAAAATTTGGACATGTTGTATGTCATAGACCACCAACAAAAGTGGGAAGACTACCTCTAATTGGTGTCTAGTTCACATACAATAATAGTCATCTGAATTCCTTAGGCATGACAGTATTTCAAGTGGAATATTATCAACCTTGAAAGACAACACTACGTTGGGACTGTTGGGTTTTTCCTTGTTTTAGACCTTAACCTGGTTATAATTATACTTTAAGATTGCAAGGATTCCAAGGAAATGTTAAACATTATAATGAACACTAATTTAAAATAATATAAGCAACCAATGTTGAATAAGAGTAACATATGAGAGAGGGCCCTTAACTCCTTTGAGATACGCCAAGCTCAAGTGGTATTCCTTATTATTTTCTCTAAATATTAGATATCAGTCGATTCAAAATATGGGAAGACAATAATCTAATTCATATTATAATCTTGAGAACATGATTATGCACACTAATCACCGTGTTGAGGCCAAAGCCGCTTACATCAACATCAAGTTTGTGATGGATAGGGTATTTCTAAGTTATGAATCGAGGGTGACTCCCTTAACATTGTTAATTGCTTGCTTGACAATTAGAATTCAAGCTGGACTATCGAGCAACTTATTGTTGATTCCATCATGATGCTGAGATCTTTTGGCAAGACCTGTGCCACTCATACCTATAGGGAAGGTAATTCCCTTTTTGATTTTTTTGCTAACAAGGCTATCAGTCTTAATAATTTCAAGGCATGGGAGGAGTACTCTTCCCTTCCTAAGAGGGCCAAGCTTTTATTGTGAGATGATAGCTAGATTTGGGCTTGTGATTTTGGGTGATCGATTAATTATCGCCCTCTTAATTACTATATGTTTTATGGGTTATGTTTTTCCCATTCTCGTGACTAGTTGTAGTCTTGCAAGAGTGGTTCAACTCTAGTATCTGTTAATACTAGATTTTGAAATGGGTGGCAATAGAAGCAGGATTGAGTTCCTCTCCTACAGTAAGTGGATAAACAAGCACAAAATTTGGACAATTTTGAGACAT
This sequence comes from Sequoia sempervirens, assembly GCA_007258455.2. Lineage (NCBI taxonomy): Eukaryota > Viridiplantae > Streptophyta > Pinopsida > Cupressales > Cupressaceae > Sequoia > Sequoia sempervirens. The sequence goes on from VDFB02033396.1 coordinate 36,229, forward strand.
GGGCATATCACGCCCTATTTGGAATGGCTCCATGATCATGACCTTGAAGCCTCTGTGAATTTTGCTCACTACTGGCACAACAAGTGTTTGAAGGTGAACGGTGTGGAGTTTATCATCAATGAAGACTTTATTGCTTTTATTACTAGATTACCGACATATGGACACAAATTTTATAAAGAGAGGAAGAATAATGAAGATGTTATGGACCAGTTTTTAAAGGATAATGAGAGAGATAAACTGGGGTGATCCCACAATACTGGTTTACAATTTCTGGGAGATCCTGATTTTTGTTGAAATCACATATTTTTAGAAAATATAATGAATTAATCCTTGAAAAGTTCCATTTAAAGGATTCCAATTAAAGAGGGTTTGATCAAACCACCTTAGATCAAACCCCCTTGGATATAACCCCACTAGTTTTAAACCATACCTATAACGAAGTCTCCTTTAAACCTATCAAAATGCTGAAAAAAAACCACTTTTGATTTACCTTTTGGGGTATCAAATGAATTCATTTAAAATTTATTTTTTGTAAGTATGTAGTCCTTATAGTAAGATTCCCAAAAAATATAATTTAAGAAAAAAAATTATTATTATATTTATTTTTTATTTCTTGTGAATGTAGATTTTTCACCAAAAATCAAGTTCTTTGTTCTACACATGTGGAAAAATAGAAGATTATCAAAAAAAGAAAAGAAAAATATCAATGCACTAGATATTGATGTCCCTGATCCAACAAAAATAAATAAATTGAATTTCGATACATACAAAAAAAGTTATGTTTTAGCTAGTAAATCATGTCTAAATTGTAACTGGTTTGACTTTGAAACTTAATTAAGAAAAAAATATTCAATGAAATGCTATGAAACCAATTCCATGCACTAGATATCATAGTTATAAATCTAAATTCGAAAAAATTAGAATTTTATCCTTCATAGAAAAGAAGTTGTGTTAGCCAGTAATGTCACTCTTTAAAAATGGTGTTTATTGTTAAAAACTAGTTTTCGAAGGAGATGGAAAATGAACTACAATCTGATTCCAAAAATTTTGAAAAAAATATATTTAGAATCTTTAGACAAAATTTCACAAATCACTAGTTTGCATCATCTTCAAATTCCTCATGGTTTAGCCACTATAGGTGCCCGAAAGTGAAGATTTGGTTAAAAAAATTCAGTTCAATGTCCAGTTTGGCCAAAAATTATAAACTAGTATTGTGGGATCACCCACTGGTGAAGCTTCCTTCGTAGGGTTATGGAAGACTCTCCCTTAAGATAATATGGGCTGATGTGGCAGAAATTTTAATGCGGTATGTTACTCTTGATGATCGTTTTACTGTTATTCTAGGGCATCACTTTACTCTACCAAACCATTTCAGGCATGGGTTGCATGTTTCTTTTTTGTTTTTTCTTCTTTCTTCCCTGGAGGTTTTAGTTTATGCCCACCTCAAAAATTTTAGGTATTTTTTTCTTCATGAAGGGCTCATCTTGCTCATCATGGAGCATGTGAGAGCCCATACCCCAGCTAAGTCAGTCAAGGGTAAAGAGAAGGTCAATACTGAAGACTCTTTTTCATCTAGTTCAGAAATGAGTGATAATGGTGATGAAGAATGGAAGGTGGAGGAGGATAATACTACGGGGGTTTCCTCGTCCCCCGTGGCTTCCCCTTCTAGGAAAAGGAAAAAGGGGAATTTGAAGAAGAAGGGACCCGCCAAGAAGCTTGTTATGCAAAGTTCGGACTCTCGTGGGTCCCTATTTGGTGGGGATGATATCGAGCTAGAGGTTTAGGTGGGTCTCACTATTGATCGATCAAGAAGAATGTTGAACTTCATGGCCAGGGTTTTGGTTCTTCTGATAAGGATGAGGAGGAGCATTTTGTTCAGTTGAGGGATAATGTGGATGATGGGCTTCCTTAGAGGGCTTCCAAAAGACTTGCTGAAATGCACAGGTTGGGGTATAAAGGTGGTGGGAAGGGTAAGAATGTGGTTCTAGGATAGGTAAAGGTTGATGTTGATAATGTTGTTGATATTGAGGATTCCCCTGTTCAGAAATCTTCTCCACATGTGGACGGTGATGGGGGTTTAGGCAATGAGGATGCTTCAAATTTTAATTGACTCTCAAATAATTGACTACACCTTGTGTAAGTGATATTAGAAATGAACTCTTGACAAAACCTAGAATTCTACTTAGTTATCCATCATATTGAAATTCATCTTAATATTTAAAAATGAAAGGAGCTAAGTTAGACACAACACTCAACTTAGCATTTCACAATATTTCTTGAATAAAAAAGTAGCATACTCTTAATAAAAAATATATAGAAAAGTTGTGTTTAGAGAAAAATAAACATCCCACAGAACATTATTCAAAACAATGGAGACAATTATTAAACTAGAATGAAGAACTCTTTGTATTAATTCCTCTTGAAACTTTAAAAAATTATAATTCATATGGACTATACAAGCAAATATTTATCAATTCTCGCTACATATTACATATTTCTCATTATCAGAATTACATGAAATTCTACAGGGTTTTTTAATTTTAGACCTTATCCTAATTAAAATTGTGCTTTAAGATTGTAAGAAATTTGAGGACATGTCAAGCCTTACAATGAAAAAAAGTTTAACATATTTTAGAAAACTAGGGTTGGACATGATCAACACATGAGAGAGAGAGATCCACTCTACTTCTTTGAGATCTATCACATTTATGGGGTATTCATGTAATATCTATTCATTATTTAGTGAAGTTACCATGTAAATAGTAATGCAAAAATATGTGCATGAACAAAGCTATAAATTAAAATTATATCATTGTAATATTTTTATTTGCATAATGAAGCCACATTCATACATTTTCCACTTATCCAAAAACTCATCGTCTTTTATAAACATCGTTGTCTTTAGTGGATAGTAGAATAGCAATACGTATTTCATAATTTCAATGGTACAAAAGAACACAAGGAGTTATCCAACTATGATAAATTTATATTTTACCAATAGCCAATGTTTCCAATGGAGTCACAGATCCATTTATAACAAGGACGTAATCTTTACCATATTATTTGTACTTATACATAGAGGGTACATAATGGAAAAGTGACTAGGTTTTCATAATTGGAACCTCCTCTAGAACATCTCCCTTCACAACCTTGAAGGAGAGAGAGTATCATCGAGATGATTTTTCCACCCTACCACAAACCCAAAGCTTCTTCATGCTACTCCACAAGAGAAGCATGACCCATCATGAAGGGTCTAATTAACTATGGCTAACATGCATGGATATTTGTGTTATTTGATGTTATTGATAAATGCATTCCTAACTAATTCTTAATAAGAAAACATGCATCCCAAATGCATAGTCCATCAAGTGTGGTAGAAGAATTCAAATATTTAACTATTTAATAATTCAAATAATTAGTTTACGTAAGCATTTCTCTAGTTACAAAAATACTACCTATTTAAACTAAAAGAGGGGTAAAAATTTATTCAAACCAAAATAAAGCAGTACAAAGCAAGGGCATTACACACCCTTGTCAATCTCCACTAAGTGGTCCAACTTTTGAGACAACTATGGGGGTAATTGACCCCTATCCACAATGTTCCAATTATACAAATGATCGGAAGCCCATTTGGCCAAACAATCTGCAACCCCATTCCATTCTCTAGGAATGTGACAGAAAGTAACAGATTCCAAGGAAGCACACAGATTAAGAATATGTTTTATAATTACAACCAAATGCTAATTGACATCCTCTACCTGTTTTCTCTTTAGCAAATTCACCATCACTTGAGAATCAGATTCACAAATGATCCATTTCCACCCAGGAGTGCAACCGTGCTCCACAACATATAAAATGGCAAGAGCCTCCATCACATTGTTAGTATGTAGACCCTTATAAACATAGAAGATAAACTCAACAGTCCTAGAACTATTCCATCCAACATCCCCAATACCAGCATGACCAGGATTTCCCCAAGAAGAACCATCTGTGTTGATTTTCAACACACCCTGAGGAGGAGGACACCAACACCCCTCCCTATTTATCTTCCGAAGAGGATGTCAACATCTATTTCTCATGATCCAGCTAGCACCCTATGCAACACTACTCTTAAGAGGAAGGTCGAGATAAGTGCAACAAGCAACATCTCCCAGATCCACACCTTCAACCAAGTCACACTTAGCTGAAATAGTTTCTCCCAAAGAATGAAGAATTTTCCACCACAAATGTTGGACAACCAACTTCACATCTTGACAAATCCTACAATTCCTCTCCAGCCAAATATGCTAGATAATAAAGGTTGGTCCAAGAGCCTAAGTAACTTGAAGAAAAGAAGTCTTAACAAGAACCTTCCCCCATCGGGCAAAGAACTCAGCCAAAGAAGAGACATGCTAGCAAGCCTGATTCCACATACCCCACCATAAATTGCATAGCTCCCTAGAGAAGGAACATTGGAAGAAGAGATGAGAGACACTCTCCTCACTATTACAACATAAAACACACATCGAGGGACCTTGGAACCCTCGCTTGCACAAGTTATCCCAAGTAAGACACCGGTTCTAGACCACTAGCCACAAAAAAATTGCACTTGGGCCAAGAAAATTTGTTCCATGCGTGCTTCCACCAAGGAACCTTAGTGTCCCCAAAAATTTTCCTAACCAACTCTCCATAACCCGCTAAAACAAAGTATTTACCAAATAAATCACTATTATTCTAAGCCAAGACATCCTGCCCCTCCAAGGTATTGCATTCACACGATGCAAGAATCTGAGCCAACTCTTTCCTATCCTCCTCTGACCCCCTTGGAAGCCAATCCGAGGAGTGCTTCCATCTAAGACTAGCAACCAACCCAAGATTCTGAACAATCTTATAATGCTCAATCGTATTCCAACCTGCAACAGTAAAATGTTCATAAAGAGGCTGGAGGTGAGGGTAATCAGAAAGAATAGGAGGATGATCATCCCAAAATCCTGCCAAAAAAGAGCCTGAGAACCCATATGATAGATCCAAAATAGCCCCTTCTTAACTAACTGAGCCCCCGATTTTAGAGTATTCCAAATTATAGATCCCCTTCCTTCTAAAGGGAAACGAGGAACATCAAAAGTGTTAACATCCTTAAGATACTTGTGGGTGAGAATACAAGCCCAAAGCTAATGTTGACTAGTACACGCCCCCTCTTTCTGTGGCTTGCACACAATTTCCCACTTAACAAGACTCCACTTAGTTTTTTGCAAGTTACCACTCCAAAGAAATTGTCATGAGAGAGCATCAAATTCCTGCAGAAAATACAAAGGAGCCGCCTGAACAAAACACCTATAAATAGGGAGATCCTGGATAATAGACTTCAGAAGAGTCACTCTTGCAGTAGTAGATAGCCAACGATGAGTCCAATGAGTGACCTTATTGCACATCTTATCAAGAAAATTCTGCCAGGAAGACCTGGGTTGCCTACCAACAGCAAGAGGTATTCCCAAATAGACAAAGGGAAGAGACCCAATCTGAAACCTCAAAATATTAGCAATCCACCATTGAATAGCTTGAGGAGTATTAAAAAATTAGATAGATGACTTGTGCTCATTGAATTTCTGACCCGAAGTAGCAAGGTAAATATCCAAAGCTCGCCTAAAAGAAACAACCTCCTAAAGGCGATCCCTCCCCATAAGAGTAGTGTCATCCACAAACTGAAGATGAGAGAGTTGTGGTAGCCCATTGCCCCAACAACAACCATGGATCATGCCTTGGGAAACCCAAGACTTAAGAAATTTGCCCAGACCCTCAGCCATAATAATAAACAAATAAGGGGAGAGAGGATCTCCTTGACAAAGGCCCCTAGAAGCCCTAAAAAGATTAGAAGGTTCCCCATTCATAATAACAAAAAAAGATGAAGAGGTAACACAAATCATAGTCCAATTGACCCAATCTGGACTAAAACCAAAGCCTAAAAGAATTTTCTACAAAAAATGCCACTTAACTCTATCCTAAGCTTTGGCCATATCCAACTTGATGAACATAGATTTCTCCTTAGAAGTCACCATAGAGTGAATGAATTTAGAGGAAACCACCAACCCATCTAGGATCTATCTACCAGCAACAAAACCCTCTTGTTCCTTAGAGAGATCACATACATAAGAAAAACTTTGAGCCTCTCTGCAATCAATTCAGTAATAATTTTGTACACCACATTACAAAGAGAAATAGGTCTAAAGAATTCAAGTTGATCTACACCTTCCTTTTTAGGAATGAGAACCAGAAAAGTAGAGTTCAAGGCTCAAAGCATTTTCTTACTGTGAAGAGATTCCTGGGCAACCTCTAACAGATCCAAACTTATAATATCCCAAAATTCCTAGAAAAAATCAACAGGAAACCCATTAGATAGTTTTATAATTAAATTGTTTTATTTTTGTATTTCATGTCATACTATTTCAAAGAAAAATATCTCTATGTTTGAAAGGTTAATGCATTGATGTACTAATATATAGAGTTTGGTAATTGATGCTATGCATTTATAAACTATGTTAAGGTTCTCAACTCTTATGATCATGGAATTCTAACATGTGCATCTTTGATATTGCAGATTAAGAAAGAAAGGAATCAATAAATATAAGTGTTACCTAATTTTTGCATACAACTCAGTCAGGTAGATCTAGATAAAGTATTTTACACCTAGAAGGAAAAAGGTATATACAAATTTCTGCTAATATTTTGTCATTGCACAAAGGATGTTTTCAAATGAAGTATTATGCAAATGTTTTACAATAGAAACTATTACACAGTTTGCATAAAAAGTTGTTTTATTCATTGAAAAAAATATGATGTCCCACACAAGTCGTGGGAGTAACTGATCATACTTGATGAAATATAACACAAAGAGTAAACTATACAATTGAAAAGGTAAAGAACATGAAAGGAAATTTGATTCGTCATTGCCTGAATGACAAACCACAAGGTTGTCAGTTGTGTCTTCAGCTCCAGCTCAAGTTCCAACTCCTTTGTTTGTTGCTCCAAAGATACCTACAGTAATAGATTTTCTTAGAGATCGGAATAAAATTTCTCTTCATATGCATACATCAATAGATATATAATCTACTCCTATGAAACATTTGATCAAATATGAAGATTTCACAAATATTCAGGAGCAGAAGATTTAAAGTATCATTGGAAGCTTTTGGCTTCATTATTTTATCTAACTTGTTTGTGCATTGTGTAGGAACAGGTTCATTTATCATTACATGATTCATCTTGTTTAACATCACAACATGTGGAGTAAAATGGGCTCCCACAAGGGTTGAGCCCAACATGATGCGCTCTTGTTTTGAGAGGGATGAGAGTGTAAAAGCATTATATTTATCAACTTTGAGCATATATCTCATCACCTATAATGGTGAGTTGGTTGACATCACTATCATAAATGATAAAATATTTGCTCAATTAGAACACAATAAAAGAAGGCAGCCACCATGATTGGACAGTGGAGCAGAGTTAAAGCGAGTCTACCATTGGCTCATAAAAATCACAAAGATCATGGAAAATACATAAAGATAGTGATCCTCAACCATGAATGAGGAAACAATGCATAAGATGGTCAGAGTCTCGGTGTGGATGCAAGGGAGCACCTTACTATTCTCAATGAGGAAAACTAATTTCAATAGCAGTCATCATTAGGGGACAGTCATGAGTTGACTTTAGGAGTTTGTAATGAATGCATGGTTATAGTCATCAAATTATAGATCATAATCAAGCCAAGCAAACAGTTATAAGCATTTGGGACTATTACATAATCATGTGAAAAGCAAAGAGCATTATAGTATTTCAACATGTCTCTCTCTATCCATGTTTGGAGCATTCAAAAGTTTGAAGCAGATAACTAAGCAGCATAATGCATTCATGAGTAACAAAATATGACAACCTTCATGATCTTAAATGCAACATATCCATATGAGGTAGTCCCACATTATAATGCCTGTGCATTGAGGAGGCAACAATTTGTTTGGAGAAAATGATCAAAACAACAGGGCAAGTCATGTCAAAGAATGCAATGACAACTTAATGGAGAATAGATATCAATACAAGTTGAGCATCTTTTTGAAGATAGTATGCTTGAACAACTTATTGGAAATAAGAAGAACAATCACTAAATGGATGATAGTCATTTTTAGGAAGACAGTGTGATGAAGAAGAAAACCACTCTCTCACACAACTCCCCAAATTATAGATTACAACTGACTCAGCCAATGATTAAATTCAAAAATTGACAAATTCTTGTGTTAATTTAAAATTGAATTACAACTACACAACTTACAATCCAAATTCAAAAGCAAACAATCTTTATTCAGATTTCATGAAGATTACATTACATTGGCATGCACTCAATTGCCTCTCTTTTTTCCAAATCCTCCTCTTTTCAACTCAATTACACCCATGATTGCAGTTACTATGCGGGTCACTTAACTAATGCCCCTTCTAGATTCTTTTGTTTTTCCCTTCATTGTCTTGCACAAATTTCATCCAAACTACAATCCTCCATCAACTCTGCTATAATTATCTAGCTATACAATATGTAATTCTTCAACAAGCGAAGCTCCTACCCTCCATCTCATGCACCACCCTCTTCCCTATCTCTATCAACATACAAAGACTTTAAATTCTTGTATTATACGGGCTATGAGTTTTTTTTTTTTTTTGTGTGGGCATTCATTCCCATTCTTAAAATGTTGCACTCTTCATTTTGGTTTTGTCTCATTCTCTACTGCTCATGCCAAGTCTTCTCTCATCCTCATGAACTTTCTGAACTCACCTCCCCTAGCTACGCACCAATTGCTCTTTCTTTTCTACCATGCCTCTATTCTCATGCTACCATTTTTTTCAATGATGAACTCTTCTTATTTTGAAATATACACCACCTTTTGGCATAGTTACTTGGGCCTCTGTCGATTCTCCTCTCCAAAGAAACCCCCTCTGCCTCCATTTTTCCACAACCTCTCTCATTCCTCCATGGCGCGTACCTCTGCACATCTTGTTACTAATTCTTTATTGCAACCATAGCATCTATTCAACTTTCCTCTTCTCAAGCATTTGATATGTCTTTTGGTCTTCCTTACAAATGCTATTTGCTTCACATTTTTAAAATTCCCTTATTTTAACTACGTAAATCTCATTTGACTTTCTTGAAATCAATTTAAACTAGTGATCACATGATTATAACCAAACAATCAAATCTTTCAAATATTGAACATAAAAGAGGTTAAAACCAATATGTGATATTTTGATAATTAGTGTCAACAATGTCAACTGATCATCATTACATTGCCTCCTGAAATCAAATGGAATTGTCCACAGAGAAAAGAAAATAAAAACAAAACAAAAAACCAAATCAATTTTTTTTTTGGTTGATGTCGATTGCGTTATGCCTGGGATGCTCTTGCATCAGACACACAGGGTAAGAAATTTGTGAACATGGGCTCACAAAGGTGAAGCTAAGTGGTAGAACCACCCTTCGAGATTGTGCATAACCTCTAGCGAACTCCATCACTGATAGCCCGACCTCCTCTGCCAAATAGCCTGACCTCCTCCACCAAGTACTTCCTTTCCACTCTACAAGTGAGCTCTTACATTCCTCTTATTGTCGCCTCTTGGCTATACATTAAAAGTCACAAATTGCAGGTTCATATGCACTGTCTAATGGCTATGCCCTTTTTTTTGTCTTCACCTTAAGACAACCATTCCATTTCTCTCTCGTCTTTCTCTGCAACTCTACCCTTGCAACCTCCATGCTGCAATTGTACCTCAATCTCATGAAGATTACACTTCATCTACTATAATCTTCCATCACAAAACACTTTACTCTACGCTTTAAGATTTCAACCATTCATGACTCCACTCACCTGCAATGATGCTCTTGAGCTTCTCACTCACACTTCCAACTCTGCGCCTTCCAGCGCTCAACTGCTACGACTCTCTCCATCTACAACGGTACTTTTGAACTTCATTCACGTTTCTACTATCAATAGGTTTCATCACAAGCTGCCTCACGTTCGACGATTTGCTATGCCCCGAAACCTCTATTGACTTCCCTCTCCACCCTATAGGTCCTGGTGCGAACCGCCTCTCTCTTGGTGCTTTATCCACACGCTTAGGACCACTGTCTCTGATACCACTTGATGAAGAAGAAAACCTCTCTCTCTCACAACTCCCCAAATTCCAGATTACAACTAACTCAGCCAACGATTAAATTCAAAAATTGAAAAATTCTTGTGTCAATTTAAAATCGAATTACAACTACACAACTTACAATCCAAATTCAAAAGCAAACAATCTTTATTCAAATTTCATGAAGATTACATTACATTGACAAGCACTCCATTGCCTCTCTTTTTTCCAAATCCTCCTCTTATCAACTCAATTACACCCACAATTGTAGTTACTACGTGGGTCACTTAACCGATGCCCCTTCTGGATACTTTTGTTTTTCCCTTCGCTGTCTTGCACAAATTTCATCCAATTTGCAATCCTCCATCGACTCTGCTATAATTATACAGCCATATAATATGTCATTCTTCAAAAATCAAAGCTTCTACCCTCCATCTCATGCGCCACCCTCTTCCCTATCTCTGTCAACATACAAAGACTTCAAATTCTTGTATTACACGGGCTATGAGTTTTTTTTTTTTTTGGTGCGGGCATTCATTCCCATTCTCACAGTGCTACCCTCTTCATTCTAGTTTTGTCTCATTCTCCACTGCTCACACCAAGTCTACTCTCATCCTCGCGAAATTTTTGATCTCAACTCCCTTGGCTGCACACCAATTTCTCTTTCTTTTCTACCATGCCTTTATTCTCATGCTACCATTTCTATCAATGATGAACTCTTCTTATTTTAAAATATACACCACCTTTTGGTGTGGTTACTTGGTCCTCTGTCAATTCTCCTCTCCAAACCAACCCCCTCTGCCTTCATTTTTTCGTGCCCTCTCTCATTCCTCCATGGCGCGTACCTCTGCACATCTTGTTATTGGTTCTTTATTGCAACCATATCATCTATTCAGCTTTCCTCTTCTTAAGCATTTGATATGTCTTTTGGTTTTCCTTAATCACAAATGCTATTTGCTTCACATTTTTAAAATGCCCTTATTTTAATTGTGTAAATCTCTTTTGACTTTCTTGAAATCAATTTAAACCAGTGATCGCATGATTATAACCAAATGATCAAATCTTTCAAATATTTAACATAAAAGAGGTTAAAACCAATATGTGACATTTTGACAATTAGTGTCAACAATGTCAACTGATCATCATTACATTGCCTCCCGAAATTAAATGGAATTGTCAACGAAGAAAAGAAAATAAAAATAAAACAACAAAACCAAATCATAAATTTTTTTGGTTGATGTCGATTGCATTACACCTAGGATGCTCCTGCATTACAATGCCACTTTAAGGACAATATAGAAGCATTCAAGGCATTCAGGCAATGATCAAGTGACAATGTTTTCTTTAATGAGCACAAGGAGGTAGTCAGTCCAGTGAAGATTGATCAACTTATACAAAATTCTGATAAACTTGTGAAGCCTCATCATAGGTTTTCTATCTTGTAGAAACACACAATAACAATAATCCCTATGATAAAAGACTTACAATAGGGGAGGCAGAGTAAGGGTTTACAGAAAAGGTGTAAAATATAGTGATAGGGGTCTCCACTTATTTTTTTAGGAGTGAGAGGGTTTCAAAGCTTAACCCTCATCTGTGCATCATGATAATATCCAGAATGGAGATAGAGGGAGCTCGAGTTTCAGATCAAGTACAAACCCTCATTTGTGCAAATAAATGAAACCCAATACAAAGTAAAGCCATGACCACAAAACAAATAAAATGTAAAACTCAAAGGGTCGAGTATAGAAGCAACAGGGAGTAAAGAAGACCCAGAACATAGCATGGTGAAATCCTTGATTTCTTGTTGAAGGTTCCTAGAGAAACCAAATTCCTATAAGTAAACTTTTATACTTGCAAAAGTGAAGGCTCGGCCTAGGGTTTTCACACTTCAACTCTTGAATCCTTGCAGAGAAAACACAATAAAATCCTTGAAAGTTCGCAAACATAAGAAACCCAGAGCATAAGGCTGTGGAAATGTTTGCAGTGGCCTAAAAAAAAGCATATTTGTTCATAGAAGTTGAGCATGAGGAGATGTACAAGGGAAAAATAAAAACATTTCTAGCTTTTTTTGAACAAGGAAAGTAGGAAAATGAGTTTTCTTTCATAAAAGAAGAAAGTGCAAGCATTATTTCGCAAAATGCACAGTTTGAATGCCATGGCCTGTGTCATTTTGTTAAAATCTTCAAGTTTTTTACATGAGTACAAGTATTGAGCATGTAAAGACACCAAAAATTCAAAATATCTTCATTATTTTTGTATGAATGAGCTTGAAACAATAATTTATGCTAAGTGCAAAATGAGAGAGGGAAATGTTTATGCAAACAGATGCTTACCCACATGGAATCTGCATGCTTTTTTGTATTTAGACCTCCAGTTGAAACCTCCAAAAGCTCGAGTTCCATGGCGGCGCCCTCAACAGAGAATGCAAAGTAAAAAATGAGATGTGGAAAATACTTTTCCCGTGGGTTAGATTAGGGTATCTTTTATTTTCTCAAGGAAAAAGCCCAAAAATCTTAGCCGACAAGTGATTTTAATCACTTTATTTTATAAAGTGTTGGTTTAAATAAAGTCTTGTACCTAGTTAATTCATTACTAGGGGACTTTTTACACATGTTAATTTTACTTAGGTTCTAGGAAGGAATCTTTCTAGAAGGTGTTAGTTGTCATTAGTTGTTATCTTATCTTTTGACAACTACTACATGTGAACCTAGGTAAGTGTGATGAGTTGTCTCATGTCATATGATTAAGACACTTGTCATAATCCTATGACATCTTGTATCTCTCCTTGGCTATATAACCAAGGGGTCTCTCATTGTAAAAACAATCATCTCATATCATTGAATCATATTGATAAGAATACAGTTTATTCTTGTCACATTCCATTCTCTCTCTTTGTGCTTTCCATTTGGTCTCAAGATCTTGGAAGCCATAGCCAATTCTAACATGGTATCAGAGCGGGTTGGGTGCCATTGGAGAGTCTTTTTCTGAAGAGAGATACCAAATTTGGGGGTGTTCCATTTTGTGGCTCTTTATTGCAAGTTCAAATCGAAGCTTGCTGGTGCAAATCTAAGCTCACCATTGTGTCCAGAAGGTTCAAGAAAGTCAAATTTTCCTTTTGTTTCGTCCAAATCGGACATACAAGGCCAAATCCAAGAGGGTTTAAAGTTGAAGAGTAGTTGCTAGATCCAGAAGATAGCTGCATTTTTGGAGCATTTTGGGTCAAATCTGACCATGCCATCACATCCAGAAGGGCCAAAAACCCTAAGATCGATTGCCAATTCATCCAAATCAGAGCAGTTGTCCGGTGAGGCAAAAAAAAATTGCCGAGAGAGTCGTATGACCCCCAAGCATCATAATGACAACAACGGTACGATTTTTCAAAAATAAAAAATAAAAATTGAAATTGAATTTTTTTGAATTTTTTTTTACAAAAATTAAAAGTGCGGATTTGATTTTTCTAAAAAGATTTTATTGTAAAAATCAAAATAAAAAAGAAAGAGGGTTAGAGTATTTATTTGTACGCAGACTTTATTAGTCTGTAGAATAGTACGTAAGTACAGGTTGTACTGAGGGTGTGCAAGCTCCACACGACACCCTTTCATTTACTGTGGCTCCCACACAGTCTCCATGCGGGCCTCCATTCCAATCCACCAGCGGTCTCAATTAAATCAACGGTGAAGATCTCCAAAATTTGAGTGAATATAAAGAATTTGACATCCTTTGTACTGCGGCTCCAACACCGATGAAGGACTATAAAACTCAGCCACCAACTTCTTCAACCAGAAAATACACAATATTCCGGTAGGAAGATTCCCTTTGCAAGGTGAATATTCTAAGCGTCCAGAGATTCTAGTCGGCGAAAAAGAATATTTCATTTGGTGGAAGCATATGCTTTTTTGACTGCCATCAGCCCATCAAATTTAATCAGGTATATCGCTGAAGTCATCCATGCATCAGCGTGACACCAACATTCCTAAAAAAAATTCTCCCCTCACTAATGAGCTTTTCACTTTTGCAGTCCGACTTTGAAGCTTCATATCTTGCTCATTTTGACTCCTTTTTTCAAGCTTTTTTTTTATTTGGGTTAATTTTTCATGCTCTTCATAGTGGTGCAATCAATTTTTGGTTTTGGTGTCTAATTTTTCCAGAAATTGCAGATTCTCACAGGTGTTGTTGCTTTGTCCTCATTTTGGGAACTTCGGGAGCTCATATCTTGCTCCTACGGTAACATTTTTGGGTGAAGTTTTTTTTTGAAAGTGCATGATTTTTCATGTACTTTTCAGTGGTATGATCATATTGGTCTCATTTTGTACCAAAAATTGTACTTGATTTTGTGGCCTATTTTTGGCATTTGCATGTACCAAGATCAAAGACCACTTCATTGTTTTTGGCAAGTGGAAAATGTAAATGCACTAAATATAAAGTGTCAAATCAGATATTGCTGGGGGGTTTCTTGATTGAGTAATTTGGGGGGGTAACCTTGTAGTAGTTACTTGCATTCTTTTTCTTGATTTTTGTTCTTGCAAATGGGGAAATCTCAAATTGAACTCCTAACTCCACATGATTATGCTACATGGATAAAATTAGTATGGCACTATCTCATGATGAAAGTTCTAATAGGATATCTAAAGGAAACCATTTCTCAACCTATTGATGCTTCAGAATTGGCAAGGTGGAAGATTAATCATGAAAAAACACTTGGATGCATATGTTCATTAGTCTCATTTGATTTACAATTTCATATTGAATCATGTAAAACACCTAAAGAAGCTTGGGAGACTTTTGAAAAATTGTACGGTAAAACATATACGATTAGGGCATTATTAGATTGATAATTATTTGATGAATCTTGATCCTAAATGTTTTGACCACATCCAAGACTACATCTCCAAAGTTAAGAAACTAAGAACATAGTTGAAAGAATGCAACATTGAAAAAGAGGATTTACAATTGATTCTAAATGTGTTATCCAAGCTTGGTCCTGAGTATTCAATATTTGTTTCTGGATTTCATACCCATCAAATTTCTATGGGATCATCATATGTTGATCCTAAGTTTGATGACTTTACAAATCTCCTAATCCAAGAGGAAGCTAAGTTAATGAACATGGGTTTAATGAAGTCTTCCAAGTCACAAGTATTGGTGACTAGTGAGTCAAAGGTACATAAAGAATCGAGGAATCTTGATAAGAAGCAAAAGAAGAAAAATAACAAGCCACATAAAGAATCAAAATCCTCATCCTCAAAAGGATAATCATCAAAGGAGAGGCCTTTTTGTGCATATTGCAAGAAAGATGGACATGAAGAACATTATTGTTATAAGAAGGATATTTATGAGTTGAAAAATCTTCTAAAAAAGAATCACATTGATTTTCCTTCTAAAATTTTTGAATCTTCTTCTCCTTCTACTACAAAATAGTCTAAAAAGGACAAAGGTCAAGCATCTAAATCAAGATATAAAGGAAAATCTCTTTGTGCTCTTTCAAGTCCAGGATCAGGGAGATGGCTTCTAGATTTAGGAGCATCTCATCATATGGCATCTTTATAGTCTATATTCTCTTATTTTCAACCTTGTACTATGTCTCCTATCTTGATGGGAAAAATACATACATGAGTGTAATTGGGAAGGGATCTATTAGTTTTGGGGACAACACTTTTCAAGATGTTTTGTGTGTTCCTCATTTGATGAACAATCTTCTTTCCATATATCAGATTACACATAGTGGAGATGGGAAGACTGTGGAGTTCACACCTGATTCAATCATCATTCGAGACTTGGAGAGTCAAGAGATCACTGCTATTGGGGTAGTTGATCACTCATATCAGTTGTATACCTTTGCAGATTTTACTTCTGATGGTGACATTGTTCCTTCGACTATTGATATGAACCGTGATTCAGAGGAGAATTATGGCTACTTGAACTTGGGAATACTCACATCAGATCTAGTTCTTGAGCTATGCATTTCATCTCCTCCATCTACTATTGCAGTTGATGATGCTTGTGATTCCACATTTTGGGTTCCTTGTGATTTAGTACAGTAGGATATACATAGTCTTCCAGATATGGCTACTTTGGATGGCTTCTTGATAGGTCTTTCAAACTTGTTTGTGGAGTCTCATCTTACAGATTTGGTAGACATCATCGATAGCATTCATATTCTCTTTGGTGAAGATGATCCTTCTTCAGTTGTTGCGAGGGAACACTTTGACCCTCTTGTTCATTCTCTACATGATCATTCTTTGTAGTTTGACGTGATTGTGGATACTTTTGGACAACATTTGGAGGAGGCTTCTTTGTCTTCAGAGGGGATATCATCATCTTTGGATCATGTTCTACATTCTTCTCTACTAGATGTTGGATTGGCCTCTTCAGCAGTGTGGCCTAGAACGTATGTTTGGAGTGTGACAGCTTTTAGCATCGACATGGAGACACATGAGCATGCTTCAAAGACATCATCACACATCATTCATATTCCTGGCATCCTGCACACATCCATGGTTTTGTTTCTTCCTAACGGGAGGAATGTTGTTCAACAAGATTGGATCATCTTCAACATTCAATGTCGAGCTTCTACCATCATTGCAAGAGACTCAACATTGAGGGGGGGTTGCATTGTCTCTCTTCTACTTCTCTCTTATGGGAGGTATTTTTCCTCACATGAGGTTTTTACCTTCTCATTCTTCATTGAAAGCATTTCTATTTTGCATCTTTTATCTCTCTTTTGGGGAGGAGTTTTTTCCCACTGGGTTTTCTCCTTTTCTCCGTTTGTGAGAGATTTTATTTGCATATGTACATGGGTACCTAATATGGCCTAGTAGTCGAGACCCATTCTTGCATCTTTGTGTCATTTGCATAATAATTTGCTACTCCCTAAGTTGCACTTAAGGGGGGTTGTTGGTGTAAATAAAGTCTTGTACCTATTTAATTCATTACTAGGGGACTTATTTACACATGTTAGGTTTACTTAGGTCCTAGGAAGGAATCTTTCTAGAAGGTGTTATTTGTCATTAATTGTTATCTTATCTTTTGACAACTACTACATGTGAACCTAGGTAAGTGTGATGAGTTGTCTCATGTCATATGATTAAGACACTTGTCATAATCCTATGACATATTGTATCTCACCTTAGCTATATAACCAAGGTGTCTCTCATTGTAAAAATAATCATCTCATATCATTGAATCATATTGATAAGAATATAATTTATTCTTGTCACATTCCATTCTCTCTCTTTGTGCTTTCCATTTGGTCTCAAGATCTTGGCAGCCATAGCCAATTCTAGCATAAATATTTCACCATATTTAATATTTAAGGTTTGTCATATGTATTAAAATTCTCCTCATATTGTTGTAATAGACTTATGCAAATACTAGAGTGTAAGAAAATACTCAAGGTAATATTTTATTAATTACCTTGATATTTGTTTTACTTCTAGTATTTGTTTAGTTTGTTTACCCTTGCTAGATTCATGCAAATTTCTAAGTGAGGTGTAAACTGAAGTTCTATTTTCATGCATTGAGGAGTGAAGTTGGAGTGATTCATGCACCTAATTATTTGGAGATATTCTTTGACTTAAGGTCAAATTGGAGTGCTTTTGAAGTCCACTTGGGTCGAACTGATCATGAGGTAGAGTTTATAGCCACTTTAGCTCAGTTTATATCAGTTGTGGGCCCCCTTTTCAGGCCTTTTCCTTTTTACTCGTGGATCATCTTGGAGGTGATATTTTTAGATGCAGTTAATTGCAAGTGCCACCTCTTGGAACTTGGAGACTCTCTTTTATATATAGGAGAAAAAGACTTAGGTTTTTTCTCAGTTCTTGCTTCCTACTCTCTTGTGCATTGCAGAGAGCCATAAAGTTTTGTAGCTCAGCTTCAAATTTTATATACAATAATTTTATTTCTAGTTTTATTTTTCAGTATTTGCAGAAGTTTCCTTCCATTTTTCAATAAAAATCAGGTGTTTACCTTCTTAGTTTCAGGTGTTGTGTCTTTATGTTTGATTTTGATCAAAATTTAATGTGTTTGAATCTAAAAACCTTTAATTTCTATCTCATTCATATTTGCATGTACACAAAATCAGTTATCATAGGTCATAGGTTTTGCAGCTATTCAATCCTTTCTTTCAAGTTGTGAAAACTCAATTTTCCTTCATAAAAGGATAGTTTTATCAAAGCATGTTTATGAATTATTTGTGTGATTTAAACTTCCCAAATTAAGTTGTGTAAAACGATCTCTTGAAAAGTATTTGTGAATCAGGTTGCATGTTTGTTACCAGTTTGGTGTATCACCTCCTAGGATTAGATTTTCATTTTAGGGTATTTTTTCATCCCTTTTCCAACCAAATACATTAGTTTTGAGGAGAATCAAAAGGGGAGCCAACCCATAATCGAGAGATTCACTTTCATTATGAGCAATCCACAGGCTTGAAAGTGTTTCCATGTTACACAGAATTGTTGAGCCTTCCAACTCTGCATTCGAGTGCAATCCTACGTGTTAACAATAAGTTAAAAGATTCACTAAATGCATCATTCTACACTAATTTTTCATGTTATAGGTTAGATATAAGACCCAATTTTATCATTATTCCTTTAACAAGAGAATAAATAACTCTGATTTCAAAATTATAAAATTCAATGGAAATGGCCAATTAGTAATTTTTATTTGTATATACTGCTATATAAGTGTGTACCTATGTACACACTATGGGTGTACTTGTATTATACATATATATGAATACACACATACATAAGTGTAATGTATGTATAGTTACACTCATAGGTGTGAGTATATATATATATACACACATACATATATATATACATATAGATATACATATATAAACATATACATATACATACATACATAAATATATATGTACATATACATACATACATATGTACATATACATAGACATATACATATACATATACATACATACATACATATATATGTATATATATACACACACATATACAAAAACATATGTACATGTACATATAAATATACATATATATGTACACACACACGTGTGTGTGTGTGTGTGTGTGGCATGTATATTGTCTAGTCAAAATTTTATATAATCATGCAGTATCTAGAAATACTTATTTAGCAATATGTGGTGGTGAAATCAAAAATTTGTAAGTCTTATTAAACGAACTAAATTCTCAACTAATCAATGACATAATTTGACAATTTCATTTATCAATTTAAAATTCAATTTATTTAATGAAAATAAAATTTACATACATCTTACAAATTTCAATTTAGACTCCACTGTTCAATCTTTCAATTGAAACACTTCAAAATATGCTCATCAAATTCATTTTATTTTCTCTGTATGCTAAATTCTATTATCTTCAGTCTTCCTCTGTACAATGTATATCTGCAACTTAACTTTTGTATTCATCTATTCTTCCTCAGATACGCAGCCTACATCACTCCTACTCTGCATATGCTTAATCCATTTTTGGTTTTGTTTCCTGACATTCACTACAACCTACATTATTCATACAAATGCTAAGATATTTTATTTGGTTTTTCTGTAATACCCCTCGTGTTGCTGATACTCTTCGATACTCTTATGTGTTGGTTTTGGTACTTGGTTTGTGATGGTGATTAGTTCACTGGATTGGTTGTGTGTGGATTCATTGTTTGGTTGGTTTGTTGTACTTGATATTACTTATGATGTTTGATGATACATTATGTGGTGATTACATTATTTGGTTATGCTATGGTTTTCTTTAATAATATATATGGTGATGATGTGATTCTATACTGCTATGGTTTCTGATGTGTTTTCTACTGAGTCTTGGTGAAAGGACAAAGTGGCATCACTCACTCACAAGTGCCCTGCTACCTTGCGATTACCTTTCACGATGTGTCTGCAATGGAGATTTACATGCTACTTGACGTTTGTTTTTATGCAGGAATGCAGGTACATGACACCGACTCCACCTGTTTGATAGGTCTGAGCATGTCCCATAAACCCAACAGGTATGATGTTGAAAAGGGAGTTGATAAGGAAGTGTCCCTGTCCCAAGTCTGTCACCTCGTTGTGAGTCTTACAGTGTCGTGGTTTTGACCTTGTCCTTATTTCAGTATTGATTATTGTTGATTATTTATTTTGTGTGGATAGTTGTTATTTAATTTATCTTTATTTTATATGGGATTAATTAATGTTATTTTGTTGATATGATTAATTGTAGGTGATTGTAATTCAGTTAAATGTTGGATTTAAATATTGTAAATTAAAAGTTATTTAATTAATTAAAAGGTATTAATTAATTAATTTAAATAAATAATGTTTTATGATAATTGTAAATTATCTTTTTTTTCAAAATATTAATATTATAAAATCTAATGATAATATCATGTGAGGATAACTGTGAAAATAATGAATTTTTAATTAAATTTGTGAGATAAGTGTGAGCTTTTAAAGCAAGAAAAAGGAACCAATGCATGTTGTGGAATTTTGGAAAAAAAAGAAGAGCTTTATTTATCTTTCTTTATTTTTATTGTGATAAAAAAAAAGTTTCTCAGCACACAAGAATGGTTTTTGGTTTTTGTTTTGTCAAGAAGAAGTAACATCGGTTGAAGAAAATATATGTGTGTGCTTCTCTATTAAAAAATGTTCTTTGTAAGGAAAAATATAATATTGATCCAGAAGTTAGCTGAAAGAAGGAATTGGAGAAGGAACTACAGAGGAAGTTTGTTTTTGAAAGAGGAAGAAGGGTTGTCATGTTTGGATTCGACATCAAACGAAGGACTCCAGGTTCTTTCTAATTTATTAATTCTTTTGTTTTTGATAGTTCTATACGGGAAATGAAAATCATGCCTCCCATGTTTGAAATTTACATATATGTTTGAAAAAAGGATTTGTTGTTGAAAATTTGTTGGTGCCAAACTTTTAAATCTTCAGTAGATAACTATTGAGAAACCCTTTGATCTCTCTCCAACAAAACTAGTTATGAAGTTCTTGATTGGAAAAAAAAACAAAGTTATTATGGGGATTAAAATTGTATGCCCAGATTTATTTTGTGTCTAGAGGAAAACTAGACTGTTATTCATATTATTTATTTAATATTATGTGGGAATATATATATATATATATCTTATTATGTCTTTTCTTTTTGGAAAATAATTTTTTGTTTTAAAAAAAAAAAAAAGCCCAGAGGTCTGTATTTTTCCTAAGTTGTTTCTTTTATAAAAAAAACTTTTGGAAATTTGTATAATTTAGATTTTAAAATATGTAACACCCCGCCATGCAACCTTAGGGGAAGTTGCAATTAACAACACAAACACAATAATTTTTTTTTTTTTTTGGTTTAAGTACAAAAGCATGAAAGTTCACTACACATTGCCAACAACCCCTAAGGTTACGAGATTGAGTTTACTTAAACCCAAACAAGAAACATGAATTAAAACCATTACATTTAATTATTAAACAAATTTATTACACATCCATTCCATACATGATAAAATTACGTCAAGGCATAAGAAATACCACATAATCCCAATAATAAACTTTACAATATGATTACAAAACTCATTCCCCAAATGAGGTAATTCCAATAAATAGGGTTACAAAATACATCTTCCACCTCGATACAAAGAGGTGTAATAAATTACAATAATAACTAAAAAGAATAAAGCATGAAGGAACTGGATCCCACGAGCTCTCCAACTGGAAACCTTGTCCATACGAACAAGAAGATGACCCAATAGTTTAAGGTGCACGTTCCACCCAACCATGTGATACCCGAAGGCTCACCCCCTGTGCTAGGAGATAGTAACAAGGATTCCTAGGCAAGACCATCTACCTCTAGACATAGGCTACACAAAACTGAACTGAATTAAATACAAGTACAACATCACATAACACAAAAGTTACAATGCTTCCAGAGTTAAATAATCAATTACATCACTAATACAAACAAACTGTTGACTTAAGAGAAGTGTCATCACAATGTCACATGGGATATCCTGGTAAGTCTTCCTAGGTCTCGGCCCCCATCTTAGGATATCTTGGTAACCTCTAACAACTCTTGGCCCCTCATGCAAACCAATGCGGAATCAGTTGTCTCTCGTGGAGATGAGACAACGATCTTGCCATTCCAGGCCTTCTCGTCACATCCCAAGTCTATACAAGCCCTTATGTCCATGAGCAAGGAAAAATTAATCTTGTTAAGTGTTTGATGCAACCTAAGCCTCTAAAATTTTATTATGTTATCACCGAATTAACTAATTTGCAAAGAGTTTCCCTGACACCACTTTGTGTGTCGGCCCTCATTGCAAGCCACTCCTCTAAGACAACACGTGGAATAACTCCACACCCAAGGGTACACAAGTGCGACCTAAGGAGAATGACTCCCTATACATGACATAAAGCCCACACTTCTCGTTCACGATAACTGGGTTAAAGAATTGGATATGTTTAGATGCACCACCCAAGCAATCCAAAGGTTGACTATCATAACAACAACCCATACCAATAAACGAAACCCTATCTGGAAGACTTCAGAACATTAACTCTATTTTCCCATCAACACGAAAGAGGGAGAATGCATACAGAAGACAATCTGATGATTAATCACCTACTTTAGGATTTCCTAAATCCAAGCCAAACAAAAAGATATTGTTTATAATTAAGTACAAATAATTAAAATTGATTGCAACTATTCCAAGGTAACATAAATTACATTTAAAATATCGAACAATTTAAACTAATACTTTATCTCCCTATTTCTCCAATTACACAAAAAAAAAAACAACTTGTTAAATAAAAACATTTAATTAAAATAAATAAATCTTTATTTCAACTACGCTAAAAATAATCAACATAAATTTAACTATATTCGAATACACATACATATTAAATATATATAAAATATATATATAATATATATAAAATATATATATAATATATATATATATATATATATATATATTTAGTGTATATACATATTTATATATATATATATATTTAATTATATAACTATTATTTAAATAATCCATTTAAACTCAACTAATTAAATTATTTAAAAATACATAATGTATATATATATATGCAATATATGCACACACTATATATATAATATATATATAAATTATATATATAAATAATTAATTATAAAAAATTATTTAAATATTAAAATAATATATATATACATATTATATATATAATATATATATTATTATATAATATTAAAATAATATATAAAAAAACAATTTTAATATTTTTTTTTTTAAATAAAACGACCATTATGTGGCGGCCCCTCCCCAAAGGGAGAGGCAGTCCACACTCTGTGGTGTGCAGTGGTGAACAGGTTGCTCCTATGAAGGCAGCGGCACGCTTCCACAACACCTCCCATGGGCTGTGGGAGCAGGGCTACCTCCCCTTTCTATAAAAATAAAATTTTATTTTTGAAAATAAATTTTTATAACAACAACAAACTTCCACTAAAATACAATTAAAAGAAACAGGGCAGGCGCTCTACAGGAAAAAAAATTTTGAAATCAAAATTTTCTTTTTCCAGAATATTGAAACCAAGTATATTTATAAAATATACTTGTATGTATATATATATATATATATATATATATATATATATATATATAAAGGTATATTTTATAAATATATAACTAAAATCTCCATTTTCAGCCAAACTGTGCAATTGCACAACAAAATTTTGCAACAAAAATAAATTTGTCAACACAACTTCTGGGTTAAGTTTCAGTTTGAAATGAAAATTTCTTTTGGTTTTCTTTCAATTTTTCCATTGTTTGATTCTTGTTTTGTTTTCTTTCCCCTAATTTCAACAGAAGTTTGCAAGTTTTGAAACAAATTTACATGGGTTTTCATTGAAATTCAAACAACATTTTAAAAATTTTCCAACATAATGAAATTTGAAACTCTTTCAAAATGAAAAAAAACAAATCAAAAGAAGAACCTGGTTTTTTCTCCAAAGCTTGAAGGATTCAAATGGTGCTTCCAAATCTTTTTCCAGCCACCCAAGAAATTTCAACCTTCTTCTTCAAATCCAAGCAAAGCCACAACAAAACTCTCCACCAAATTGAAAATTGAAAAATATATGAAATTGAATTTGCTCAAATAGAGTTTTCCCCAAATTTAGTCAAACCCCTAAAATATCCCATCCACCAAATTTATTGCAATTTTGGGGATATTTCCATTTCTTTTAAATTTAAAACAAATTTACTTTCCAATTGAAATTTCATGCATTTCAAAATTTCTTTTTAACAAAAAGAATTCAAATTTTGTAAAGAATTTATTTTATCTATAATTTTCAAAAAGTGCTATTTAAAACATATTTTTATTTTTATTTTAATTTAACTCTAAATATCCAAACATGATTTCCATTTTTATTTTAATTTAAATCTTAATATCCAATAATGCCAAAATAAGTAACTTTATTTAATTTATCACCATTAACCTAATTAATCAATAAACTAAATCTAATTTTATTAATTAAATCAAATTAATCAATAAAATACATAACATTTCAACATTGCAACGAGATATATTTAATCACCATTTTAAATACACCCGCCATTTAATAACCTTTATAATATGAAATTAAATAAATAACCAAAGAGGAAATAACCATATTAAAACAACTAAACCCGACAACAAACCGACGACACACTATGACTAGGGTGATGTCTTGGCACGAAAAACCTAGCTACTATCTCTCAATCGATTACCGTTGATCAATGGACACACTCAAACCTGTGAAATTAGGTGGAGTCGATGTCCTGTGCCTGTCAACATGCGAACAAAGAGTATATCGAACATGCATATATATGATAAATAAAACACACCATGAAGAGGAAATCTCGGAATCATACGGCACTCGCAAGCGAGTGATACAATCCCGTCCCCTTCACCAATACAGACTTTTAATTGACAAGTCTAACATCAACAATATAATAAAAGCATAAGGCATTTTTAATTAAATTACTGCTACGCTAATTCAAAACATGCCATAATGATAACATCAGAGTAAAATTCCATCACATCAAAATATCACGTATGCATCACTTAACAGTTGCGATCAAATAGAGCCAAGTACCAAGTCAAAGTGCTAACAAAAATAAAGCATACATAGAAGAACACTGTTCGATCAAAAGAGCAAAATGGAGGGGTGCTACAATATATATATATATAAATAAAAATGAAATATAACAAAATCTATTAAAAAAAATATGTATGTTGAGGGGGGGAGTGGTCGGCTGTCGTCGTACCACCCCACTCCCTATGGTGGACTGTGTGCAGCCACCACAGACTACGCATAGCAGCCGATGGCTCCTGGGCGCAGCCATGTGGGGGTTGCGGCCTCCCCACTAGGAGTTACGCAGTACCATAGACTGTGTGGGGTTTACTTTTATTAAAAGTTTTTTTTTAAATATTGATTTTATTTAATTTTGTTTTTTATGATATATTTAATATATATGTATATATATGTATATATATATATATAGTTGTAAATTACAGTGAATTATATGGGCAATTTTTATAATGTGATTTAAATGTATGATTTTAATAAATGTTTTATTTATATATAAATATATATGTATATATGTATGTGCGCGTAAAAGTGTATATATATGTGTGTGTATATATATATATATATAGTTATTTATGCTGAAATCATGGAACAATTAGATAATGTTAAAATTTGCAATGTTGGATATTTTAGTGAGATCGATTAAATTAGAAATAAACTGTGGTTTAAATTAAGTTGAATGTTCTCGAGTGAATTAATTAATTTATTTCTTGGTGAAATTATTTTGTAACAAGATATGTTATATGGTGTTGCTTGAATTTTAGCATATTCGTGTACGTAATTGTTTACTCTTGAAATTTTTGTTGAGTCAATTATGGTTTTCTCTTAATTGGGATTATGCCTTGTGGGAAAAACCCTTAAGTCAGTTATCCTTCTGTAGGAGCTTAAGTTGCTTAGGGGCTTCCAAAGGTATGGGGAAATGATGTGTATTTATGATCTTTTAATTTGATATGTGTCCCTATGTTAGACTATAGTCGTGATCTTGAGTTTACACTTGGGGTTATACCATTTTATGGGTGTCTATTCATATGAGTTTTGGCAAGATGGTTTTTCCTCATGGTTGTTCTATTTTATGGTTCACTGTTCTTGTTGGTACAACTCCTTGGTATTGAATTTTATGTTTTGGGTTTCTAGGGAGAGTGGCTCTACGTGGGCGCCAGCGCACAAAGGGGTTGTCAGGATAACCCACATTAGAGTTAGAGTAAAAAGTGATAACCTAATTAATTGATTAGGGGATGGGTAGTAAAACATTAATAAGATAAGTATGGATGTCTCGTCCGCCTGTTAGGGCTTTCATAGACTAAAGGTGGGCCAAGAAGGCCGTGGTTGGAAAGATCGATGCCTCGTCTCCACGAGAGGTTAATGGTTCCGCACGAATCACCCTATGGGGCCGATGCCTAGAGAGGCTATTAGGATAACTATAGATGGGGGCGGAACCCATGTAGGACTGTGCGATGACACTCTCCTCTAGCATTCCCTTGAGTTGTTTTTATTGCTAACCTCTGGAAGTGGTCTATTGATATGTTTTGGTGATTTATTTTTGTTATGTTTTGGGAGTGGTCTATTGATATGTTTTGGTGATTTATTGTTGTTATGTTTTGGGAGTGGTCTTTTGATATTATGTTTCCTTTGTGTTCTCTTTTTTTTCGTGTTTGGAGTTTAGTCTTGCATCTTCTATTTGAATGTGCTTGGTCGGGGAACCTTCCTCATTTACTCCTAGCATGGGGGTGGTAGGGTGGAATGTGCTACGCACCCTGTTGGGTCCCCTGTGATGCAGTTGTACCATTCAGTACAAAGTTTGCAGATGTAGTTTGAACCAGGGTTCATATGTTACCAGATGTATATTTGTACTCTAGATGTATTTTATATATTGATGTATCATTCCCACGTGCGTTGGGAAGACTTATGATGTAATTTTGTATATGTGTTCATTGAGTTGTACTAGCAGACTGATGTAAAGTATTAATACACCATGTGATTCATTCTACAACTACAATTTGTAAATACTTTAATGTTATGTTGTATATGTGGAAATATGTACTTTATATTTCCATGTTTAATTTATTGTAATTTGCATGTATGGTTCTATATGGATTATTCTTATCATTTTGGTTATCGTTAATGAATGTTTAAATGAAGATTTGTGAATGAAGGGATTACGTTATTGGAAATTGAATGTTACATCAGTTAACTTGGTTATGAGATAGTTTAGGTAATGTCACCTCGTGTACCCTAAGGTAATTAGGTGTTTAATGTGTAATCATTAGCTATGTTAATTGCAATAGTAAACTTAGTGTTTGTTCTTTATGTTTTAAAAAAAAAAATTGTTGCGTTTTTAGTTGTTCCTTTGGGGTTTGCGTGATAGGGCGTTACATTTTCTCCTCTACTCTTCTTACTTGGCAACCATTCTTCTTTCCTGCAAATATTACGGCCTATCCTTCAATTTATTTTGCATTCTTTAATTTCAATTCAAATCTCCTCTGGTCACTGTTGTGACTCCTCCTACTCCCATGATAGCATGGCATGTTCATCTTATTATCTCCCTAAAACCAATCGACCCCATCCAGATGTTGGTATAAGATATGTCATTTTTCTTTTATTATTATTGACTAGCAATTTAGTCAAATTTCTAATCAAACTAGAAGAAGAAATTACAAGAATAAAATAAAGATTTATTATTCATGTCTTCTTCTAGTGCAATTGTAAATGTTTCACAAGATTTCACTTTATTTTTTTGTCGAAATCGTCTTCATGAAAAACCAACCACAATCAAACCCATTGAACATCACACTAAATGCAAAATTGAAACAAAACCTTGTCACAATGAACACATATATTTTTAGTCGATGTTGATTGTGCATGCACTCAGATGCTCCTACATCATGTGCCCTTTATATTGCCTATCCAAAAGTGTTTATAAAGACACATTAATCTAAATTACAAATTAGAATAAAACAATTATTTCAGATATAGAGTTATGAATCTAACCTACACAAATAAGTCATATACTTATCCAAAATGAACACAATAGCCCCTTTATTTTCTTATGTGGGACTATAAATTGCACTTTGATTTCATAGAGAAAAAAATATATAAAATATAGTAAATTACCTCAGATTGAAGTTTTTAGTTTCAATGATTCTTTAAACTAGCATATAATTTCCCATTTCTTAATATTTAAATATTGCATATTACAATCTTTCATTCGACTTTCAACACCAATGAGCTATTTTTCTAGTGTCATATTTGACACAATAACAACATTTCTATTTTTATGCTTGATTATCTTCCCTAAATTCCAAGTAGTTTTACTTCTTATGACATCAAAGAAAATAGCACAACCCCAAAATCATCGATCCCATGTCCATAATTTCCCAAGCACAAGATATGTCAATGCACCATATACTCTTTATTTCATAAAATCCCAAGTAGAAGGTCTCAACAACATATCATATACCCTTTTTATTTCATAATAATACTCAATCATAAGAGTAAATTTATAGCTACCAAGCATAGGGTGGTTATTGAGCAATTTATGAAGATTGTAGCAATTCATGATGGAAAATTCATCACCATGAAAAATTCACCTTAAGTAAAATTCACCATCACCAATTCACCCTGATTAACATTTTTTAATATATATTAAAAATATTAATGCCATTAATTTTCAGATCTGGACAACGTATCATATACCCTTTTCATTTCATAATAATACTCAATCGTAAGAGTAAATTTATAGCTACCAAGCACAAGGCGGTTATTGAGAAATTTATGAAGATTGTAACAATTCACGACGGAAAATTCATCGCCATGACAAATTCACCATCACCAATTCACCCTGATTAACATTTTTTAATATATATTTCAAAAAATTTGATTTTTTTAATATATATTAAAAATATTTATGCCATTAATTTTCCACGGCGTTGAATTGCTAGTGGTGAATTTGTCATGGCTTCCGCGGTGAATTGTTGACAGTGAATTTTCAGTGGGTAAATTGCTAGGGTGAATTTTTCGTATGCCATTGGGAATGACCTTGGTCCCATCTAAAACATGTTTCCAAGTGGACTACATATGTAATGTGGACCTTGAAAGATTATAAAAAAGATGTGGTTTCTAATTTAATATTAAAGTAATTGATTATATGTCAATTTTTTTAAAGAGAATTAATTGAACCTATATTTAATATTTTGTAAATTCATAAGTAGTAGTAATAATAATGGTTGGTTTATATTTTTTCTTGTATCCTATTCAATTGCAAGAGTTGTAGATTATGGAAATACTTTTCTAAAAATTTTGCATGGTCAAATTTCAAGAACTTGCGTAATTTAAGGGTTTTACTTAGATCATACTTATGGTAAAGGTGGAGAGAACTACAATAATTAAATGTTATCATAAGTTGTTATGGATTTCCCAGATGCAACAAACTACAACAATTTAGATGAATATTAATGGATCAAACATTTGTGTGCAATGTCATACAAATCTAATTATATGGAACTACATGATTGTATTTTCATGCATGTCACCCTCAAAAGGATAAACACTTCTTCCCAATGAGACTCTCTCCCAACGAAATTTTCAACTTATTTATCCTATAATACTCACAAGGAAACAATTGTAATTAGCCCTTTCCAAATTAAAAATATAATCACATTATTACAACATTAATATCTAAAAAATGGCTTCAACCTATCTTATATTACTACATATATATCAAATGTACATCATGTTTAACATAATTAATCACTTATCCATAGATCAACATGGTGATTATAGTATTCATATCAACACTTAAACTATATAAACAATGTTTATATAATAATGCAAAATTAAGGTTGTAACATATTCCCTATTATTTCCCATGAATAATAAATAGCAATTGCTTCGAAAGAAGGGTAGATGATAAGATAATTCATAAGCTAATCTTGATGACACAATTCTACACCCAAATCAAGTGTTAGTAATGTAGATTAGTTAACCTATTACAAAGCATGTAGAGGATTTTGGATAAGGGCAGACAAATGCGAGAACAAATACAAGATCAAGTATAAATGCCCACATATCAACCTAGCATTTTATAGTATTCCTTGACTAAAAAACTAACATACACTCCACAAAAAATGTAGAAAATGTGCATCGAGAGATAAATAAACATCCCACATAATAATATTCAAAACAATAGAGATAATTTTGAAGCTAGAATGAAGAACTCTTTGTATTATTTCTTCTTGGGATTTATCAATTCTTGCTATACCTTAAACATATTTCTCATTACCAAAATTATGTGAAATTTCCCCCTAAAATTCTCCTACAAATATATGAGAAGATTATATATATTGAAGGTGACAATTCCCATCTCATGTGAATAATTAGCACTTGTCACCCTCTCATACAATATGAAGTGTTAAATAGTATCATTCAAATAAAAATTCACGTGACCCTACTTCTCTATTCTAAGTGATTTGCCTCCTGGTAGAGGATCCTACACAAGGAAGAAAGAGTCAAGGAATCCATTTTTTACCTCCATAGCTCAACACATCATTCAACACCTACAACAATATTGAAATGCAACCTATAATATCAAATCCTTCAAGATCGACTTTATCTAATGCACCCAATATCAATTGAGCATGTCAAGTTAAAGCAATATTAAATCAAAGAGATGTTGAAGTTAATCAATAGGAAAATAATGCAATAGGTTTCATTCAATCAATCTTCCAACCACTAATACTTCAAATATCAAAATATGGCTTCATAAAATTCCTTCATCATCTTATGATGCTCCAAGTTGGCTAGATATAAAATAGGGAGGACACTTATACAAATCCTATCTATTAGGATGAGTCTCATAAATCCTATTTGCCAAGAGGATCATCATTTAGCCCTCCTTGAAGGGTTATCCCAAATGATATGACTCACATCTAGCATCATGTTGCAAAGTGTCCCAAGGATGAAAAATAGGGCACTAACTATATGGATACCTCCTCTAAGAGATGAAACTAGGATTGCAAAGTTACTTTTAAGTACTCATAAAAGCATAGGAGATAAGAGGCCAAGGAATATCTCCATGTATTGGTTGGTGTTTCTCATATTCATATGGGATTCCCAAAGGTCGTAAAATATTTTATTTGCATTCATAATTGTTTTCCTAAGATTTCATTCACAAGTTCCTCATTGTCTTGTCTAGCATTGAGAGAAAGTTATCTAATCTCATTTTGATGGATTTTTTCATTCTCTTGTGACATTTTTTTATCACTTGAAGAATCATTATCTTGAATCTTCTTGGCTTGATGAAGGCTCACTATCAATCTTCAAATCTGATGTATTTTTTTATTTGGCTAGCATTCTTCCCTCAATTCCATATTCAACTTGATAACATCTCAAAAGATGAGACCATTATATTTTTTAAGTTTTTTGGTGTCAAATTCACTAAATTGAGTAGTGTGCACAAGTGTTAGCCACCCTTTTGATCATTAAGGTTCCAAATAGACCTTGGGAAGCCTCATGAATGATTGTTTTATCATGTTTAGCAGTGATAGACCATTAATCCAAGATGTTTTCTTTAGGACAAAATTTTGATCTAGAATAGAATTTCTCTACTTTTACTAAGTCTTAAAAAACATCACCTCCTTTAGCACTCCCTCTAATGGTATCAAATACCATGGAAAAGGCTAAGTCCCATCTAGAGAACAAAAAATAGCCACTTTCTCTTACAAGCCTCTTGGCTTGTACAAGGGTGATCTAATCAATTCTTAAGTTTAAAATTGAATTTTCCCTTCATCATAAAGATCAAAAATATGTAACTCTTACATATATTTGACCTAATCATCATTTTTCACTATCCTCTTTATCTTAAATAAAAAATAATTAGAATTCATTAATCTTGATAAAATTATCATCACTTATGAAGGCCTCACATACCTTGGTTCTAACATCCTATACTACCTATTCTCTTCCCAATTCACTTAGAAATGTCATGGCATCTAGAGCACTTGCCTTAACTTTCCAATTATCCTCTAGGGATTTGACTTATTCATTGATATTTTCTTTTGTGAGAGAATTCCAACCAAATTAAATTGTCCCTTGTGAAGGCTGAGAAGCTTTTTTTGTATATTGCAGACCTAAGGGTCCTTTAACCATTACCATTTTTCCTTTTTCTTGGGTGGTTTTCATATCCAACCCTTATAGGTTGGCCTCTGATTTGTTAGTATAGTATTAATTTTTAAACTTAGTTAATTTCTAGGGTAGTTGTTCACCCGTCACATTTTTCATGCCTTTCATAGGTTATAAATTATGTTTTTATTTTCATCTCAATTTATTCACTCTTTGGTGAAATAGCATGTTGCTTCTCTTGTATTTGTGAAGGATTATTTTGTAGATGGTGATCCTCGGCTCGGTGGTTTCCACCAACATGGTATTAGAGCTACCCATTCTACCCTCCTTCCGCTGAGAGTTTTCATCAGAGTTTGAGATCATTTATTTGCTGAAGATTTTTTTTGGCATTTGAAATTTGTTAAATTTCAAAATGACCTTAATTCCATTTTTTCCTGTTGAATCTGCAAGAGGCTTGTGATTCTTCATCAGTCGGCACGATTGGAGTCTTGGCAAGGCTGCTTCATTATTTGTTGACCTTCAAGGTTTGTAGCTAGTGCATTTGAATCTAATCATGGTGCTTTCATCACCACTTCTCTATAGGATTTTGTGTTTGAAGACCATAGAGGCATATGTAAAACTATCATTTAATTGGCGTGATTTAAATCTGCATGGAGGCTTCAAATTCATGTATGGCATGATTTAATCTTTGATGGAAAATTAAATTGAAGGGCATGCTGAGGGTAATAGCCCACATTTGAAGTTGGAGGAGGCCCACGATTTGCAAGTTGTTTCATCTTCTTGGCCGCGAATCACCTCTGTGAATTCTTTGCATGCAAAATCACTTTGTGAATTTCCTTTCTGGCATCAATTCAAGACGTGGGTATTAAATTTGTGGGCAACAATTCTGTTTTGGAGGCCATGGCATTAGTTTGAAGGCTTGTTTCTTCACTGGAGGTTATACATTTTTTTGAAACTTTATATTTTATAAAGTTTCCCCTAAATATTTAGGTTTTCAATACTGCACAGCGAAGAGGAAGTGGGCCAAGGTTTCTTGAATTTGTTTTGAATGTGAACAATTATCCCACATTGGTGAGATATTGGTCATAAATAGCCCATTTTATTGTCTGGCACTCTCATTTTTGCATGAGCTAAGGATCGTGGTGGTGTGCTCCATGTGGTGGTTTGTGCTTGGAAATTATGTCGATTCTTGTGCCCTGAAGATCATGTTGCTTGAATGGTATAATTTTTGCACCAAATCAATTTTTTTAATCTTATAATTCTATTTTGGAAGTTTTTATACTTGTGAAAACACTATCTTTGAAATTTTTAAAGAATTCAGTTATAATGGTTTCTTTGGAGAAAGGGAACTTTAGGCAATGGAGTGATTTTATTCTCACTCATCTGAGTGAGCGGAATCTATTGCCATATTTGTATAATGAAGCTCCTATTCCAGGCACACATTGTGGGTATATGATTTGGAAAGGATATAGGGCTAGAGTCTTTAGCGTTATTTTTTAGCATATAAATGATGATGACCTTTTGGATTCACTTGTTCATTTTGAGTGCCCTTATGCTCTTTGGACTTACATGTGAGAATCATATGGAGATCATGGTACTTCGCCATCTCTCGATGATCCTCTTTCCAATACCAATGTGCCTCCTTATTATTTAGAGAAGATAAACCATGCTTGTGATCCTTTGGAGGTTTTTGAGACTTCAGATGAGGTTGCAGTTGCTTCAGATGTTATTTATTCTTTGTCAAAGATAGTTGATCCACCTTCATTAAGTACTTCCATCATTCCTGAGCATCAAGATTATCATTGTCTTCTTGATTGGGATTCATATTTGTCGAACATTGGTTCATTGTTCGTGGAATCTCACATTTCAGACTTGGAAGACACATTTGAATGATTAATTTTCCTATTTGATGATAGTTGTGGTACAACTGTTGTCACTCCATCTCTATCTTTGGAGAATGTTCAAAATCAATTTCTAGTGGTACCTTGTTAGTCACCTTCTATTGTGATCGAGCATGTTCTTGATTGGTTCATGGTATCATCTTCCAAGGTCTTGGCGACACATGAGCAGATTTTAGAGACATTATCATCCTACATTTGGATTTCACTTTCTAATTCCTATCCAGAATGGGAAGCATTCCTACATTTTTACTTGGTTTTGTTTCTTCCAAAATGGAGACAAGTTGTTTGTCGACATTGGATCATGTTTTATCTTCAGGCACTTACCATTTTTGTAGGCGATTACACATTGTGGGGGGGCTACATAGTCTCTCTCTTTCCCTCTTATGGAGGGGCTATTGATTGTATATACATGATGCATGTAGTCCTTGGGGGGTGTTATTGAGTCCTCCATTCATGCATCTTGTTTTTCTTTTCTCTCTTTTGGAGAGGGGTTTTTTCCCACAAGGTTTTTCTCCTTTTCCCCATTTGTGAGAGATTGCATTGCATTGCATAGCAGTTGTGCATGGGTACCTAACATGGCCTTGTATCCGAGACCCATCTTGCATTTTCTTTTTGCATAATAATCTCCCTAAGTTTTCACTTAACAAGGGGTGTTAGTGTAGTATTAAGTTTTAAACTTAGTTAATTTCTAGGGTGGTTTTTTCCTATATCGGGTAGTTGTTCACCCGTCAATTTTTTCATGCCTTTAAAATGTTGTACATTATGTATTTTATTTCATCTCAATTTATTCACTCTCTAGTGAAATAAAATGTTGCTTCTCTCGTATTTGTGAAGGTTTATTTTGCAAATGGTGATCCTGGGCTCGGTGGTTTCCACCAACATGATCCTCTTACTTGATGAATTGCACTTCCTAAATTTAGTGTGGGAGATTTAGGAGTTTGAATTTCTATATATTCACAAACTTATCTCAATTGTTGAGTAAAGTTCATTTTGTGAGGAGGATCCTTAAGATCTAGAATAAATTCCTTAAAACCATTAGGGTTAGCCTCCATATACTTATTCTCAATAAGCTTAGTCCAAAACCATCTACTTTTCCTTTCTTTTTTCTCATCCATGTGTTTACATCTCTTGATAAGTTCTTTCAATTCATCATATTGATGCTCAAATCCAACAAGGCCTACATCTTACCTCTATTTCTGATAAAATATTTAGGGTCATATCTTCTTTGTGTAGAAAATTTCATGCTCACTTGATTTCTAATATCTACTATTCTTTCATATCCCTCTAGACCAATAATTTTTAATTCACTAATCCTAGAATGGGAAGGAAGTACATTTTCCTTTCATGTAGCTTTAAGTGAATAATTTATTGCATGCATCTATCAAAGGGCTTCTAGGTAAGCAATTCTAGCTAGGACTTTGAAAGGTAGATTATGTGGCATGTCAATGCATCCAAATAGGCGAATTGTCGTGAATCCATAATGGAAGAGCCACTTTCCATAATTATGCAATCCTTTAACAAAGGCTTGGTTTTCCATAGATCTAAGGAATTTCCATAAATCAAGTGTGGTCCTAGGTCTTTCAAAACCTAGCTAATTCAATACAACAATTTTGAATAAATCTTCAAAGATACAAAAAAGAGGCCTAGGGTCATACTCATCCAAGTGAATAGTCTATAATTACACAAGATGAAAGGATCCTTTCTTATGCATATCCTCATAAGGTTGTATTCACAACTATTAGGATATGCGGCATTATAATTGTTATCCTAAGTTGATAATTGTGTGTCTCCACATCCTTTGGAAAGTGTTCTAGAGGACATGAAGGGAAAAATATTTATTATTTATTTTCATATGACAAATTGTAATTACATTCATAGAGGTGTACCCACTACAGTGATAGTTACAGAGCATCTTGGGAGCATATTCCTTTTGGGAATCCAACTTCTAGTTGGGGACCACCTAGAAGTGCATTCTCTTGCATTTTATTTGCATGTTATCCTAGGTTGGGTGCCTAAGTTTGTATGTTTTGGGTTTGAGCCATTGGAGCCATCAGAGTTATGGAGCACTCGATATTGACCAATTTCCATTAGCTATGGTTTAGGCACCCATGTGAAGGCCATGTGAGCATTTAATATTTTCACCATGTTTTTAGGTTATCCACTAAGGGGGGTGTGGGTTTTTCTAGGTGGTTTTACTTGTTTCTAAATATCATATGTGGTATTCTCTCCCACAAACTTCTATATATTGGAGCATTGAGATGGTGGTTTCATGAGTTTGTTTGCAGGTTGTCAGAGTAACGAAGTGCTACCAAAATTCAGAGAGGATTGTTGTATTGATGTACTTCCTTGAAGAATAATACAAACATTGCATATCTTTGGGTGTGGAGTTTTTTTTCGCAATGGTTTATCCACATATATCTTGTGTCACTTGTGATTCTCAACATGTGGTATTGCTGATTTTTCTTTCATTGTTGCAATTGCTAATCACATATCATAATATTGGTAATCTTGAATACATAATTTCATATTTGCAAAGTTCACGTTGCTACAAGTTTTACCTTGGATTTCCAACATTTCGTATCAGACATAACGGTTTTGTTGAGAGAGGGACTCCTTTCTCTTAAGTGTTGAAGGTTTTTTGGTTGTAGTGGGATCTTTTGTATTGTGGGTTTTGTAGATTTGTGAAGAATATTGAAAACCATAGCTTCTACCTCCCATATAGATATTGAGAAATTTAATGGCACTGGTTACAAGATGTGGAAGTTGAAGATGGAGGATCCCCTTGAAGAGAGAGATCATTGGTTGGTAGTTTCAAATGAAAAGAAACCAGAATCAACACCTAATGAAGATTGGAAGAAAATGGACAAGAAGGAATGGGGAACCATTCAATTGTGTCTTGCAGATTCTGTCCCCCTGAATGTTTCAGAAGAATATATCGTATACAAGTTGTGGAGGAGGATAGGTGAAATTTACCAAACTAAAATTCTAACAAATAAATTATATCTCAAAACACATTTGTATTCTTTGAAAATTAAGGAGGGTGATTTTATTACAGAACATTTAAATTCTTTTGATATGATTATAAGTCAGCTTGCATCTATAGATGTTAGATAGAAGAAGAGGATAAATGTATATTGTTGCTTTGTTCTTTACTTGAATCTTGGGAAAATCTAATTGTTGTCATAAGTGGTGGTGGTACAAAATTGAAGATGGATAGTCTCACTGCTATACTTCGTTTAGAAGAGATGAGAAGAAAGTCCATGAATGTGGGCTCCCAAGATGCCTTGCATGTACAATAAAGGTCCAAAGAAAAAGGTGGGCCTAAAGGGGACAAAAAGAGAGACAATTCTAAAAGATGTTCCAAAACCCCCGAGAAGAGTAGACTAAAGTGTTAGAATTGTGGTAAGAGAGGACATGTAAAGGAGTACAAAAATAAGAAAAAGAGTTTAGATACTTCCACATAAAAGTCCTCAAAAGATGGTAATTTTGATGCTTTGTTTATTTCTGCTAACACTGTTAGTAATGATGCTTGGCTTATTGATTCAAGTTGCTCCTACCATATGAATCCTCACAAGGAGTGGTTTACTTATTCAGATTATGATGGGGGAGATTTTTTCCTTGGTGATAACAACACGAAGAAGATTGTTGGTAAGGGAAAGGTAAAATTGTGTTTCAATGATGGAAGTGTTAAAACCCTTGATAATATTTTACATATTCTAGGACTTGCAAAAAATTTACTTTCAGTATCCAAGTTTAATGATTCTAGAATACATGTGACATTTGACAAGCCTGGTTGCAGGTTGGTAAGAGGGAGTTTGGTGATTGCTAAAGGATCTCGGATTGGGACTTTGTTTAGGCTTAATTCCTCCATTTTTTGTAACTCTTCCAATGTAACTAAAACTAAAAATGCATGTATGTTGTGGCACCATAGATTAGGTCACATAAGTGAAAAGGGTTTTAAGACCATTTTGAATAAAAAATTGGTTGATGGTATTTATGATTATTTTGTTAGAAAAAATGGTTTTTGTGAGCATTGTTTGTTGACTTGAGACTCGGGACTTGGGACTCGGCGCAAACTCGAAAAAATGAAAAAACCCTAGAAATTTAGAGATTTTTAAGGATTTAAAACTTGTTTCAAGCAGACGGATGGTGTGACTGTTATGTGCGAGCCGAGCTAGGGTGGTCGTGCCCTAGCTCATTTTTCTGCTTTTCTTGCCTATGTGTTGTGGGGGGGGGCGGGGGGTGTTCTCGTCGTTTTGGGTTTCTTCCTGGTCGTCTGTGGGTGTTTTCCCTTGTTTCTTGGTGGCTCATGGTCTTTGCGGGATCTCTTTTGGTGTCGCTGGTTTTGGGCAGGCGACGGTGGGTCTCCTGGCTGGTGGGCATGGCATTTTTCGCTGTGGGGGTGTTGCTGGGTTGGCGGAAGGCTTACTGGTTGTTGTCTCCTCTTGTCTGGGGCTGCGGGTGGGGTTTTGTGGTGCTGTGGTGTGGGGTGTTGTGGAGTGGTGGGGTCTAGGTTTGGAGCTTGTTTTGGGTGGTGTTGTGGGTTTTTGTGGGGGCCTCTCCTTGTTGGGAGCGTGTGGGGGCTTTCCCTTGGGTGGGAGTTATTGCTCCTGTGTTCGTTGTGGACTTGGTTGTCCGACGATGCTTCATTTCTATTCCTCAATGGAGCCTAGGGAGTCTTCGAGGGAGGGACCTAAGTTGGATTTTCGATCTGTTCTTGGTTCGAAACCCTTGCCTTCGGGGTCTCGTCTTCATGATAATATTTTATTTTCTCAGAGTGTGGAGAAGAATGAGGTGGGTTCGTAAGGAGGGTTTCGTGTTCCAAAGATTAACGGTTGCCTTGAAAGGTGCAAAGAGAGGCCGAATGTTGTGATCCCGATGGAGATGCTCGCGGAAGATATTGAGTACTACTCAAGACATTCGTTGTATTGTAAATTTTTGGGTTTGAAAATTTCGTTGCAATTTTTGGAGACCTGGGCCCAAAGGACTTGGATGCCAGTAGGAGAGATGGAGATTCGGCTCCTTGCTAATAACTATTTCATGGTCACGTTTGACTGCATGGCGGATAAGATCAATGTTTTTGAAGGAGGCCCTTATTTTTACAACTAGGTGGGCTTGTTTATCAAGCCGTGGCATGCAAGCTTCAATCCGGCTGAGGAGATTCCTAGTCGGGTTCCAGTTTGGGTTAGATTGTTGAGGCTACCGGTTGAGTGTTGGCGTGAGGATGTTTTGCATTTACTAGCCTCAACGCTTGGTAAACCTGTTGGTTCTTCGCAGCAGAAACAGTTCAAAAAGGTAATGAAATTTTCCTGATTCTGTGTGGAAATTGATTTAAGTAAACCTTTGCCAGATTCTTTAGAAGTGTGCACAGGTTCTTACTCATGGGTTCAATAGCTTGATTATGAGACCTTACCTTTTAGATGTCAGTTGTTTCATGAGTATGGACACTTACTGCATCGATGCCCAAGGGCCAAGCCTTTGGAGAATAATTCTTCTCTGCCACCTAGGAATCCTTATGGGTTGGATAAGGGTAAAGGTCCTATTCAGGGTGGTGGTCCCAGGGAGGATGGCTTTCTTCCTGTCAAATCTCAGAATAGAAATAAGGGGCTTAAAAGGTCTTTGAAGGAGAGGTAGGATGAGGATTCTTTAAACAAATTTGAGGTGTTGGAGGGTCTTACCCAGCAAGAAGTGAATCCAGGGTTGGTTGATTTGGATCAGGGCAGGTTGGGTGTTGAGCAACAAGGGCAGTTGGTGGAGCTGGAAATGGCAAACCATCAGGTGGGGGTGGATTTGGATGTTCAAGGTGCTGAACTGGGGGGGGAGGCTTTGGTCAAGAGGGAATCAGCCCTGGGGTCTCTCTTTCCTCTCAGAGGGATCTTGCAAATGGAATCTACTTAAAGATGGAGGCTCAAAGAGAATTTAGCGTGGTGGTGAAAGACAGATTGTTCTATCCTGGAATGTTAGGGGCTTGAACAATGGCCCTCGACAAAAAGTTGTTCGGAATTTGGTTAGATGTCAGTGTTCTAATATTCTTTTTTTATAGGAGACAAAGCTTTATGTGGATGGTATGATGGGCATTATGCCCAAGCTTTGGATGAATGGTGATTGCCAGTGCATTGGTGCTCAGGGTGCCTCTGGTGGGGTAGCTTGCTTATGGAACCCTCAGAAGATTTTCCCCTTGTGGTGGTTTTCCTTCAAGTCCTCTATCTCTATGGTGGCCTCTTGTTATGAATCTGGGGAAGTGGCTCTCTTTTCCAACATTTATGCGCCTATGGATTTGCAGGGCAAGCAGCTTTTCTGGTCAGATATTCGGTATGTACGAAGTATGAACCCTTGCCTACCATGGATTATTGGGGGTGATTTCAATGCTATCACTGAGATTGCTAAGAAGCGGGGGGGTACCATGAGATTGGAGGCTTCTGCTTTCCTCTTCCAGGATAATATTTCTGCTTTGAATCTTGTTGATATCAAGCCTGGTAATGGTCACTTTACCTGGAACAATCAACGCTCTGGTGAAAATTGCATTGCAAAGCGGCTGGATCGGTTTATGGTTTCTTGCTTTTGGGTGGGTGATAGGTGGGTTACTTGCTCAGAGATTTTGGACTGGAGGAGTTCGGACCATTGGCCCATTAGGCTTTCTATCAGCTTGGTTGGGCGGACCCACAAGCCCTCTTTCAAATTCCAGCTTATGTGGTTGCGGGATCCTGTACTCCATGATTATGTTGCTCAGTGGTGGCAGGAGGGAAGACCATCTTTTGGTACAACAATGTATGTTTTTACTAAGTTTCTCAAGTTTGTTAAGTATAAGATTAAACGTTGGAATAAGCAATGTTTTGGGAATATTTTTAAGGCCAAGTCTGATGCACAAGTTAAGCTAGATGGTATTACGAGGTTGATGAGGGAGAATGGGGTGTCTGAGGCTTTGTTGCAGGAGGAATCTAGGGCTTTGAAAGCTTTAGAGGAATGGGAATTATGGGAGGAGATCTTTTGGAAACAAAAATCTCGGATTGACTGGCTTTAGGAGGGGGATAAAAATTCTGCCTTTTTCTTTAATTCTATGAAGGCGCGGAGGCATGGTAACTCTATTCCTGTTTTGATTTTGGATGGGGGAGAGAGTTTGAATTCTTTTCAGAGTATCTCTGATGAGGCCATCCATTATTTTTCTACCCTTTTTAGAGAGGATTTGCAGGGGAGTTTGGTGGGGGAGGCACAGGTCCTTTCTTGCATTCCCCATTTGGTGTCTCGGGAGATGAGAGAGGATCTTATGGGGGAGATCACTCTTGAAGAATTAGAGGGGATGGTGTTTCAAATGAAGAAAGGAAAAGCTCCTGGCCCTGATGGTTTCCCAGTTGAATTCTTCCAAGAGTTTTGGGAGATCATCAAATTGGATTTATTGGAGGTGGTCAAGGAATCGCAGCGGAATAAGCAAATGTTAAAGGCTCTGAATTCCACTTTTCTGGCTCTTATTCCAAAGTGTGATGGAGCAGATAGGTTGAGTCGTTTCCGGCCTATATCCTTGTGCAATGTGGTGTATAAGATTATTTCGAAGCTAATTGCGAATACGCTGAAAAAGTGGTTGTCGTTACTCATATCTAAGGAGCAAAGTGGTTTTGTGGAGGGTAGGCAGATTCTGGATGGTATTTTTTTGGCTACTGAGACCATCCATTCTATGGCTAATTCTAGGGTTAAGGCTATGTTTATCAAGTTGGACATGGCAAAGGCGTATGATAGAGTCTGTTGGTCTTTTCTTCAGAAGATCCTAGCTACTTTCAGTTTTGGGGATGATTGGATCCAATGGGTCATGAGTTGCATCACGTCTGTGTCTTTCTCTATGTTAACTAATGGGGTGCACTCAGAGTTGTTTGAGGCCTTGTGTGGGATAAGACAAGGTGATCCTCTTTCCCCTTACCTTTTTATTTTTCTTGTGGAAGGCTTGGGGCGCCTTCTGAGGAGCCAGGTGGAGCTGGGGCTTATTCAAGGGTGGCGGTGGGGTGGTGATTTACCTCCTTCGTCCCACTTGCAGTTTGTGGATGATACTGCCTTGATGGGGGTGGCTACTATTAGGGAGGCTACTAATATTCGTCGGGTGTTGGATATGTATCTTGAGGCTTCAGGTCAAGCAATCAATGAAGATAAGTCTTCCATTTATTTCTTTAATACTTTGAATCCTATTCAGAGGCGAATTGCTCAAATTCTCCGTTTTCAAATAGGGACCCTTCCTATGTCTTACCTTGGGGTTCCTATCACGGTGGGTAGATTATCGAGGGAGTCATGGCAGCCTATTCTGGATAAATTTTGGTTGAATGTTACCCATTGGACCAATCGTTGGTTGTCCTTTGTTGGGCGGGTTCAGTTGCTGAAGTCTGTGGTCCAGGCTCTCCCTATTTATCGGTGTATGCTTCAGGTGGCTCCGATGGGTTTTGTTACGGAGTTGGACTCTTTGTCAAGACAGTTTTTATGGGCTGGTAGTGTGATGACATCCAAGTGGAGTTTGGTTAAGTGGGATATAGTTTGTTGTCCTAAGTAGCTTGGGGGTTTGGGGTTGAGGCATTCCTCTTTGGCAGGGACAGCATTGGTGGCGAAACTTTATTGGAGATGGTGCACTGAGAAGGATAGGATTTGGGCTAGGATTCTTTCCTATAAGTACTTTCAAGGTATTCCTGGAGATGATATTCCTCACTATCCCCTGTTAGGTAAGGGCTCAGCGGTTTGGGCTACCCTCAAGAAGGGAGTTGTGCTTATCAAGGATGGTTTATTTTAGATTTGCAGGAGGGGGACGGAGGTTCAATTCTGGTATCATTCCTAGGATGGGTACCCTCCCATCCTATCTCAGTTCCCTGAATTGATGGCTTTGAGTAGGAGTTTTGAGGATGTTGGCTGGATGCGGGTAAGTGATTTTAAGGTGATTTCTTACTAGGGTCAACTTGTGAGTTCTAGGTGGATGACTCCTGAGGAGTGGCCGATTATGGGCATGGAGGAGGATTGTAGGATTCTGCATAGTATTCTTTTGAGTAGACAATGTAATCCTTTAAGGGACAGGGATATTCTTGCTTGGTCTCCTAATCCAAAGGGGCACTACACAGTTGCGTCTGGATATCGGAGGTTATTGTCTCAAAGGTTTGAGGGGGAGGAAGTTCCTTGGTGGAAGAAGGTTTGGAATAAGTTTTCTTGGCCGAAGTGTAACTGCTTTGCCTGGATTTTGGCTTGGAACAAGTGCTTGACTTGGGACAAGATTCAGATGCGCGGATTTCAGGGCCCATCTATGTGTGTGATGTGTGGGAAAGGTGAGGAAAACTCTTCACACCTTTTCTTCCAGTGTCCTTTCTCCCTGCAGCTCTAGCATTTCTGGTGGAGTGTTTGGGGCATTCCTTGCGTTCATGCTTCCTCTTTATTTGAGTTCTGGACTAGCTTGGGCAAGCCTCCCTCGAGGGCTTCTTTTTTGAAGGATGTGTGGCTGGCAGGCCCAATCTTTTTGTTGTGGCAGATTTGGCTTGAAAGGAATAGGAGGATTTTTTGTGGTGAATTGTTGCAGGTTCAGCAGGTGTGGTGCAGAGTTCTTGGGATGATTCAGGAGACTATCCATGCCAAAGGGGATGTGGAGCTGCCATTGGAAAAGAAAGATGCTGAGGTGGTGGCCCGATTGGGTATCCAGGGGTTTTCCCCTTTGGCACCTTGTGGGCGGAATGGTAGTCGAGTGAGGCAGTGTGTCTAGAGGTAGGGGTCATGGGCGCCTCCCCCTGTAGGAACCTTGAAGGTTAATACTGATGGCTCTTCTAGGGGAAATCTTGGCCCAGCTGGTGTTGGAGGGGTTGGTCGGGATTCTTCTGGATCGGTGGTGTTCCTATTTTCCATTCATATGGGGACACATACTATTAATTTTATGGAAGTTTGGGTGATTCTTTATGCTTTGAGGAAGGCCTACGAGCTAGGGTGGCATAGGGTTATTTGTGAATCTGATTCTCAGGTTCTGATTAACTTACTCAATCAAGGGAGGAGTTTGGATGTGAATTGGCAGTTGGCGGTTCTGGTTCAACAAATTTTGCAGATTGGATCTCTTATGGAGAGGGTGTCTTT
The DNA here is from genome assembly GCA_007258455.2 of Sequoia sempervirens. NCBI lineage: Eukaryota > Viridiplantae > Streptophyta > Pinopsida > Cupressales > Cupressaceae > Sequoia > Sequoia sempervirens. The sequence goes on from VDFB02033396.1 coordinate 80,549, forward strand.
TGTCCATATTCCATGGGAATGGAATAGGACGGCTGACTGTTTGGCCAAATGGGCTTCGGAGCGACTTGTGGACTGGAAGATTGATGATTGGGCTCAAATCCCTTCTGAGCTTAGCTCGGATTTGGTGAGGGTTCTAGCTGAGGATACTAAGGGTGCTGAATGATTTGGTTCTTGCTCTTGTTGGTGTTTTATGTTCTTTCTGGGCTTTTTCCCTTGGCTTGGCTGTAATTTTGGTTTCTGATATTCAATAAAAAATTTACCCCCTTTTTTTAAAACTTGTTTGAAGCACCCTTTATTGAATAAACCTTAAAGACACAATAGCATCATTAAATAGAAGAAAATTTGATCACATACATAGGTATATATTGATCACATAAGTATAAAGTATGCAAATTATAGCTGAGTTGTTGAAGGAAATAACACACTTAGATATATAAAAAACTCATGGAATATGAAATCCATGACATAAAATTTTCCAAGCAAATATGAAATATCAAAACAATAACTACAAGTCTATGGCTCAAAGGAGTCTACATCCTTCCTATGAAGGCATCTAAGGTGGGTCCTAGATGATGTAACAACTGTAGCCATAGTCTCTGCTTGTGACTCCATGCCACACTCACCAACATTAGTTGTGGATGTGTTTTCTCGTGCTTTAGCCTCCTCCTCTGCCATGGCTATAGCCTCAGCCTCTCTATCTACCTGGTCAACCCAATCAAGGTCCTCGTCACTAACACAAGTATACATCGATCATATAAGTATAACTATAAACACAAATTGTAGTTGAAGCTTGAGATGCTCAAGGAAATAGCACACTTAGATATATAGTCAAAGACTCAAATGTATATGAAACTCATCGAATATGAAATCCATGACATCAAATGTTTCAAACAAATATGAAATATCAAAAGATTCAAAACAATAACTAAAATTCTATGGCTCAAAAGAGCCTGCATCATTCCTATGAATGTGTCTAAGATAGGTCCTAGATGATGCAGTAGCCATAATCTCATATCAAGGAAATTTCCCTAATGGGGTTGAGGGGTAGTTCCCTTTGTGGGGTCTAGGTGCAGTGCCTCTAATGGAATTGAGGGGCAATGCCCCTCTTGGGGGTCTGGGGCAAATCCCCCCAGTGGGGTTAAGGGGCAACGCCTCTAGTGGGGTCAAGGGGAAACACCCATTGCGGGGGTTTGGGAGTAGTGCCCCCATCGGGTTCAAGGGGTAGCACCCCTTGCAGGGGTTTGGGGGTAGCACCCCAAGTGGGGTCAAGGGGAAAAACCCCTTGCAAGGTCTGGGGGGGAGCACCCCCAGCAAGGTCAAGGGACATGGCCCCTTGAAGGGGTATGGGGGCAGCGCCCCTAGTGGGGTCAAGGGGCAAAGCCCCTTGTGGGGGTCTAGGGGTAGTGCCCCTCATAGGGTCCTGGATACAGGGTAGGATTGAGGGGTAGAGCCCTCGCCACCTAGCCCAAATTAAGACCTCCAAAACCATACAAACCTTCATGGCATACATCATTTTGTATTCACAATAAGTAAAAAAAACAAGTTTTAACTTTAAATTTCGTGTAATTTTTTGCACTTTCAAACCTTGTCACCTGTCGAGTCCTATTGACGAGACTCAACTAGACTCGGTGAGTCTAGTGAGTCCACCAGACTCGGCAAGTATAGCCAGGACTCAGTCGATTCTGAGTCTGAGCCCGCAGGACTCGGCTAGGGTGACTGGACTCACGACTCATCGAGTCTTGGCAAGTCCTTGCGAGTCTCGTTTCAATGGTTAAAACTACTTTCTTGCATGGGGATCTTGAGGAAGAAATTTATATGTGATAGCTTGACCATTTTTTTGTGAAAGGAAAAGAACACTTGGTTTTCAAGTTAAAGAGATCTTTATATAGTTTGAAACAGTCACCCAGGATGTGGTACTAGAAGTTTGATGCATTTGCATTGAATTTGGATTTTGTTAGAAGTGAAGAGGATCATTGTGTTTATATTAAGGTTATTGATGATGAGATACTAATCATTGTCTTGTATGTTGATGACATGTTTATGGGTAATAGAAAGGTGATGATTAGGGAGCTTAAGACTTAGGTTTCTGGCACATTTGATATAAAGGATTTGAGGGCTGAAAAATATATCCTTGGGATGGAGATCAGTAGGGTTCAGGCTCACATAAAGCTTTGGTTAAGTCAGAGTAAGTATGTTGATACCATTATGCAAAGGTTTAGTATGCATGACTGTAAACCAGTTAATATTCCATTTTTGATTGGTACTAAGTTGAGTTTAGACATGTGTCCTAATTTTGATGATAATTTTGAAGAGATGTCTAGTGTTCCTTATGCTAGTGTCATTGGTAGTTTGATGTGTGAAATAGTTTGCACTAGACTAGATATAGCCCAAGTAGTGGGATTTTTGAGTAGGTTTATGTCTAACCCTAGTAGAGAGCATTGAATTTTTGTTAAGAGGGTGTTTAGATATTTGTGTGGTACTTTAGATTATTGTTTGGTTTATCATGGTACTGATGATGTGGTCAAGTCATAAGACATAGATGGTTTAGTTGATGTAGATTGGGCAAGTGTCTTGGATAGTTGAAGGTCCACTGGTGGCTATGTTTTTACTTTGTTTGGAGGTGCGGTGAGTTGGATGAGTAAGAGGCATCCTACAGTTTCATTTTCCATCACCAAAGTAGAGTATATGGCTGCTACACATACCTCTAAGGAGGCGATCTGGTTATAGATACTTGGTAATGGTATTGGTTTTGATTGTAGGACAATGAGGATTAGATGTGATAGAGGGTCATATATCTAGCTAAAAATCCTATGTTTCATGCTCATACTAAGCATGTTGATGTTTAGTATCACTTTGTGCGAGAGATGGTTGAGAATGGTAAGGTCTTGATTGAGAAGGTTGACACTTTGGATAATGTTGTAGATTCTCTCACGAAGTTAGTGACCACAAATAAGTTCTCTTGGTGTAGGAAGTCCATGGGCCTTGATCACTATACTTGATTATATTTTATTTTGTATCTCATGGATGTAATTGTAATGTATAATGTCAAGTGGGAGAATATTAGAATAGGTGACATTATAATTGCTATCCTAAGATGATAATTATGTGTCTCCATGTTCTTTGGAAAGTGTTCTAGAGGACATGAGGGGAAAAATATTTATTATTATTTTTTTTATGATAAATTGTAATTACATTCATAGAGGTGGACCTACTACGGTGACAGTTACAGAGCATCCTAGGAGCATATTCCTTTTGGGCATCCAAATTCTAGGTGGGGACCACCTAGAAGTACATGCTCTTGCATGTTATTTGCATGTTCTGTGTTTGAGCCATCAGAGAGTTATGGAGCACTCGATATTATCCAATTTTCATTGTCTATGGGTTAGGCACCCATGTGAAATCCATGTGAGCATTTAATATTTTTCACCATGTTTTTGGGTTGTCCACTAAGGGGGGGCGTGGGTTTTTCTAGGTGGTTTTACTTTTTATTTCGGGATACCATATGTGGTATTCTTTCCCACAAACTTCTATATATTGGAGCATTGAGATGGTGGTTTCATGAGTTTGTTTGTAGGTTGTTAGAGTAACGAAGTGTTGTTAGAATTCAAAGAGGATTGTTGTATTGATGTGCTTTCTTGAACATTAATATAAACATTTCATGTCTTTGGGTGTGGAGCTTTTTTCCACAAGGGTTTCTCCATGTATATCTTGTGTCACTTGTGACTCTCAACTTGTGGTATTGCTGATTTTTCTTTCATTGTTGCAATTGCTAATCACATATCATAATATTGGTAATCTTGAATACATAATTTCATATTTACAACCACATATTTAAGTTCATATTGCTGCAAGTTTTACCTTAGATTTCTAACAACAACCGTAAACTCCAGGTACACTAATAAAGATATATAGATATGTGTTGTATAGTAGTTAGTACCATTTTTTTTTAAATTATATCATTTTTCTTCTTAACATTAGGCAGTCCCTCCCTAAAGTATTTTTTCAAATATGTAACATAGGTTAAGTGTGTGTTTTGATACACATTTTGAATATGAGAGGAAAAAAGTAGCACAATTTTAGAAATACTAAGGCTAACATCAATTTCCATAACTTGACATGTACCATTGTACGTGTCCATAAAATATGTATCAAAAGACATAAACTCAAGTGGTCCCACTTCTATTTCTAGAATTGGTTTGAGTTTTTTCTATGTCCTTTATTTCTAAAATTTGGTAACCATTTTCCCCTATAACTAAACTTGTGTTTCTCATATTTTTTGGCTTGGGATTTCAAACCTAGTGAGGTATGGGCATTAGGATTGAAGATAGAGAATTTATGCAAAAAAATTATAAAAAAAATTATCACCCTTGAAATTTGTTATAAAAAATTATTGGGGATTATATCTCTTAGCAATCCATTCAACAATATTAGGATCAATGAAGCAATTAGGCACAATGAGCTTCCCCAAATAAAATCTATAGGCATTGCACATACTAATATCCTTGTTGGTCTTATCATAGAAATTTATTAATAGAGTACCTCCTTCAATATGGATAATGGGACCACTAATTTATGCTCAATTATCATCTAGAAAGTTTGTGAGGGAACTTGGCTAGTAGTTAATTTAAAAGATGTCAATACACAAGGAAAGATTCTATATAATTATAGGGTTTATTTTCTCTTATTGGACATGGCTTTAAATTTTAAACAAAAATATGAATCAAGGATTTCAACTCAAAAGAAATAACTAATGGTTAAATTTCACATAATTTGATAAATACATGTTTTCAAGAACTAGGAATTTTGCAATAGAATTAAAAAAATATTTTATCAAGTAGATTAGAGTATAAATTTCTACATACAAATGAAAATACACTAAAAAAAAACTATCACCAACAACTTGAACAAACCTCTAAATTCCAATTTGGTCATAAGAACTTCAAACACACTTAACTTCATCTTTGATAAATAGTAACAATAAAAATTTAGGTTTTGGTTTATATATTATCACACATAAATATTAACACTTGAATCTTTTGAATATAAAGTTTTAGATCCATCAATATCAAAACATCTAAATATTTAATGTTTTCAACCTCATAAATGTTCATTAAATTTTTGGGTGGGTTAAATATTTTAAAAGATCCAATGATATTAGTCATAGATTCTATGTCAACTCCTTCAGTCCGTGGTGTTTTCTACCCAGGGTGATTCATTCTTTACAATTCCTTAGTTTATTGAATGGATGATGGTTTGAGCCCAAGCTTTTTATTGGTCCATCAAGGTAATGGAATTTCTTGCTAGCTTTCTCATATGCATTATTCAAGAACAATATTTTATCATAGTGTCAACTTCCACCTATACCTTAGAGAAAATTTATCCTTCTACTAGGCATCCAAATGTATCATTTTTTTTGTAGGCCAACACATTTTAGCAAGGGAATCCCTCCTAATTTAGAGAACAGTGAGAAGACTTGCACATAGTAAGAAAAAAACATAGTGTGATAATTTGTGGCCAAATTCTATGTTAGGTGGATAACCCAACCCTTAGATTGACCATACCATGTGTGCCAATTTCTTATTCATTATATTTTTCTCCTTCGATAAGATTGGGCCCACAAACTTGTGACAGAGTAAATAAAAATATATCATCGTCAAAGCATGGGGAAATTGGCTACAATAATCAAACACTTAGTTTGTTTTATTGAAGTTGGTGTACAAGTTGGTCAATGTAGCAGTATCTTAGTCAAGGTAACTAGGTTAAATGGTGACATATGTTAATGAATGCAAGTTATCAAGGCTTATATTTAAATTATTCAAGTGGGAAATGAAGGGTCATAAGGGCTACTAGCTAGGGTCTTTTCACACTCATGCATTAGCAAGACTTACAATATAAAAGTGTAGTGCATGACATTATAGGGTTTTAAATTTAGGCACATATGATTTGATTAAGAAACTTAGGTCTAGGAGGAAAAATAAACATATAATCTAAGGTTAGAACACTTATACATGCACTTATCCATAGTTATAGATTATAGAAAATACTTTTTTTTTAATAATTTATGCATGGAAATAAAACATCCTAGCAACGGATCTTGTTCAAAGATGTGTGTTCAATAGAATGTGGCAGGAATCTTAGATCTCTAGTAAAGTAGAACACACACTTGGAGTAGTAGCATATAGACATAAAACCAAACAACACTTTACCCTGAGTATAATAATAGTTAGAATTGTACAGGAAAGGAACAATGGTCAAAAATATATTACAATGAACAATTGGAGTTGACTTTACAAGAAAAATTTCTCCAAATGTTTCCAATCCACCGAAACTCTACATAACTCCCATATAGGATTCTTAGGTAGAAAGTATCATCACTGTAATGATTATTGCTCATGTAAGGACCTAACCAATGAGATTTAAACTTACCATTCTTCCCTTTGCCTTTAACTCTAGAATTCCATTACAATACTATATCCTCTAAATTAAATCTTTGGGGCTTAGTTTTATTATCAAATATATACCTGACCTTTTGTTGCATTTGTAAATTTCTAGTTTCAGAACATCTCTTTTTATCCAATCTTTGTCCAATTGATCATACCTAGAAGCATTGTCACATTTATTACTTCAATATACCCTTATTTTAGAAAGTTTTATATGAAAGGAAAGCTAAGGTGCGGAACTAACTCTCCTAATGTCAAAACCTCGGGGAATAATGCAGAGGTGACTTTAAATTTTCAATTATAGTCCAATTAAGATACACTTGAAAGAAATAACAGAAATAGATAAATAACCATACACAGATGAACACCAGATTTACGTGGGAAAACCCTTATGGGAAAAAAAAACCCACCACACCAAGAAAAACCCCTTTGTATTACAGTAAACAAATTACATACAGAGTACGGGCTTCACTCTCTGATGTCAATTTACAGTAGTAGATTCAAAATCAACCTTGTACATAACATCTCATTTACAAGACACTCTCAAATTGAAATTCACACTGATCACTCATTGAATCATTCATCCAATTGAACATCATCATCGACTCTTGAGTATATCCATGTCATCCATGACCGGTTGATCTTCCTCATAGGAAAGGCCACAACAGTCTAACTTCCAATGGTTCCCATTCTGCTTCTCTGATTGGTCGAAGCCATACCACGTAGGACAGTCTTCCAATCAGTCAAAAACGTTCAATAGTATTCGCATGTTGGTGAGACACTAACCGTGTCTCCTCGATGCCACAAGACCCAACTGTCGATATCAGCCAGAGTCATCACCTTCGGCAAGAGGTTACACCGAACACAAATACATCTTGTGAAGCTCTATCGGTAAGAGTTCTCCTATCACCAAGAGTCTCATCGATCTTTGTGTCATATCGATATTCATCGAGCAAAGCTGTTGGCGAGACCAGCCATGTTGCTGAGACTTCATACGGACAACAAACACATGTAGTGCTATCGGAAAACTACTGATATCGGTAAAACATCATACCGAACACAAAATAGTCGAAGAGACTACCACTTTCGCCAAGAGGTCACACCGAAGCAATATATCCATCGGCGAGAGAAACGCTATCGCCAAGAGTTCTTACCGAGCCTCCATGCCTCTCCCTGATGACTCCGAGTGTAACACTATCGGCGAGACATACCATATCGTTGAGATGTCATACCGACGATAAACATATGTAGCTCTATCGGTGAGACATCATACTGAAGAAAAACCTTTCGGCCAAGAGTCTCCCCAATGACTTTGAGTGTATAACCAAACCGTCGGCCAGAGATCTCCCTGAGCAGAGAGAGATAGAAATGTCACAATGATAACACCAGTAAAAAATGCAACAGCAATTTCTCGGCGACATGAGCATTCCACAAGGATTTAGTAAACTGCTGCTAGTCGGCCAAATAGTAGGGATGTCACACCGACTCTACTCTTTCAGAAGTTTCATGCTAGTAAGATTGAGGCATGTTTTCCAAAAATCTCCCACTTGATGAAGATCTTACTGACACCTCCATAGCACAACAAAACTACTAAAATTCATGGGCACTTAGGCCATCGAACTGGCACACCACCTGAACTTGTCTGTGCTCACTGGCTTCATCAATGCATTTGCAACATTCTCCAGAGTATCCACTTTTTCTAAAGAGACCTTTCCATCCTCCATCATATCTCGTATAAAATGATACTGTGCATCTATATGTTTCATCTTGGCATGGAAAGTAGGATTCTTTGCCAAACAAATAGCACCCTGACTGTCACAGTAAATTGTTATTTTCCCTGCATCAAAACCAATGTTAGAACAAAAATGTTTTAACTAGATTGCTTCTTTACAGGCGTGTGTTGCTGCCATGTATTTTTCCTCTGTAGTGGACAAAGTGACTACAGCCTACCGCTTACTCATCCAACTAACTACACCACCATTCAACATGAAAATATATCCACTGGTGGATCTTCTGTTGTCAATGTCCCCTGCCCAATCAGAATCCACATAGCCTCAAATGTTGAGAGTCCTCTGTGATTCAACCAAGTTTCCATGGTAACACAATGCATATTCTGATGTGCCCTTCAAATATCTGAATACTCTTTTCACAGCATCCCAATGTGTTCTGCCAGGATTAGCCATAAACCGACTAAGTACTCCCACTGCTTGGGCAATGTCTTGCCTTGTACAGACCATTGCATACATTAGACTACCAACCGCACTAGCATAAGGCACACTAGTCATGTCCTCCATCTCAGTAGGAGATTTTGGATAGTCTTCAACAGATAGCTTCGTTCCCTACAAAACTGGAACAACTAGTTGCTTGTAATCATTCATACAAAATCTCTCTAGAACAATCTTAATATACTTACTCTGACTGAGCCAAAGTTTTCTACTATTCCTGTCCCTGGTTATTTCCATTCCCAGAATATACCTCGCTGCACCAAGATCTTTCATTTCGAACTTTGCAGAACACTGAGACTTAAGATTAGAAATCATTAACTTACTATTGCCTATGAACATCATATCATCAACATAGAGAGCAATAATAAGAACTCGATCACTTTCAGCTTTGTAATACACACAATGATCAGATTTTGATCTTACAAATCCCAATGACAAAACAAAAGTGTCAAACTTCTGGTACCACATTCTAGGAGACTGATTTAATCCATACAGATATTTCTTCAACTTGCAAACAAGCTTTTCTTTACCTTTCTCCACAAAGTGCTCAGGCTAGGACATATAAATCTCTTCTTCAAGATCACCATGAAGAAATTTTGTCTTCACATCCATCTGTTCAACCTCTAAGTCATATGCTGCTACAAGTGACAAAAGGAATCTGATAGATGTCAGCTTAGCTACTAGAGAAAAAATTTCTCCATAATCAATTCCCTCTATCTGGGAATAACCTTTCGCAACCAACCTTGCCTTGTACTTTTCTACACTGCCATCTAGACCTATTTTCCTTTTAAATACCCATTTGTAGCCAACAGTTTTTCTGCCTTTAGGAAAGGGCACCAAACTCCAAGTATCATTCTTTTCTAAAGATGCCATTTCTTCATTCATGGCTTCCAACCAAGAGTTTGAATCAGACATTCCAAATGCCTCTTTCATAGTCCTTGGCTCATCAGTGCTAGAAATTAAAGCATAGGCACAAGTAGAATCTATCAAAGAAAACCAATACCTATCAGGTTGCTTTCTTTCATGAGTTGACCTCCTCACAGGCTGAGGCTGAGGTTGTTCTTCTTCTTCAGAATTCTCATAACTACTTGAGCTCTCCTCAGTTTTAGGTACATTTTGAATTTTGAATTCCTCTTTATCTGGTGTCGGACGAACTTCAACTACATCCTTTTTGTTTTCTAATTTTGTCTCTAACTGCAGATCCAAGGTAGAAGACTTTAGCTCATGAAAGATAACACTTTTGTTGTATAGAACCTTCTCCGTATCAGGATTCCAGAGCTTCTATCCTTTTATGCCAGCACTATAACCAATAAAGTTACATTTGACAACCTTGTTTTCCAATTTAGATCTTTTCTCATATGACACATGTGCATATGCCTCACAGCCAAAGACTCGAATGTGTCTCAGAGAGGGCTTCTTTCCAGACCATGCTTCCAAAGGTGTTTTCTCAACAAGAGCAGAATTCAAAGAACGGTTTATCAAGTAACATGCTATCACAACTGCCTCAGCCCAGAACTTCTCCTCCAAGCCAACACTGCTCAGCATACTTCATGCTCTTTCCATCACTGTCCTATTGAACCTTTCTGCAACTCCATTTTGTTGCAGAGTGTAAGGTGTAGTTTTATGTCTTTTAATCCCATGATCTTTACAGTACCTCTCAAAATCATCAGAACAAAACTCACCACCATTATCAGTCCTTAAATATTTTATTTTCTTCTAGTTTGATTTCCTACAAGGTTCTTAAATTCCTTAAACTGACTGAATACTTTTGATTTACTTTTCAAAAAATAAACAAATGCTCTTCTTGAATAATCATCAATGAACGATACATAGTACCTTGACTTAGACAAAGAAGGAACATTTACTGGACCAAAAACATCAGAATGTATATAATCAAGCAAACCAGAAGATTTGTGAGGACTGGAATAAAATGAAACACAGTGTTGTTTACCATATATACAATGTTCACAAAACTCGAATTCGAGGTTACAATCATCAAGCCTCTCAACTAGGTTTTTATTCTTCAAGGTTTTTAAACCTTTCTCTCCAATGTGCCCTAGCCTATGATGATAGAGCATAGTCTTTTCTATTGGAAGTTTAACTTCCATAGAGTTTACACTATCAAGAACTTTTTCCTCTTTTCCCCCATGAGTAGCTTTATGTGACTTTACAAAGACATTACTGCATTGTACAACATGTGCATCCAGCTTATACAAGGTACCAATTTGAGCACCCCTTGCTAGCACCATAGAGCCTCTAGTCATCATGCAGCCATTTCCAGAGAACGTGACTTGCACTCCAATATCATTCAGCTTACTTACAAAAAGTAAATTTCGAGCAAAACCTGGTATATGCATTACATCATTGATTCCCTTCACTCTTCCATCGGGGAATTGAATCCTGACTCTTCCACGACCAACTATTTCCAAAGATGAATCACTTGCCAAATACACCTTTCCACCATCGTAATTTTCATACTCTATGAACCAGTCTCTATGAGATGTCATGTGGAAAAATGCTCCAAAATCAATCAGCCAGACATCAGTTGATGCCTGTGTAGCCAAGGCTGCAATGAAGGCATTTGCATCACTCTGAGAAGAATCATTGTCGGAAGAATTCTTCTTCTTCTTCTTTTTCTCCTATTTGCAATCCTTTCGGACATGACTAGGTTGCCCACAATTCCAACACTTCACCTTAGACTTCTTGCTAGGAGACTTTGATCTCCCTTCTGATTTGGATTTGGACTTGTCCTTCTTCTTGCCTTTTTCTTTCGATCTACCTCTAATAGCAAGAGCCTCCTTCGCCATCTCAGAATATTTCCTTCTCATTTCTTCTAATAAAAAAGAAGCAACAACATCTTCCATCTTAAAAGTGGATTTTGTACTCCCAATAGCCATCACCAGGTGATCCCAAGAATCTGGAAAAGAACATAATAACAGCATACAACGATCTTCTTCATCAATCTTCACACCCACAGATGCTAACTGAGCAATCAACATGTTGAAAGTGTTCAAATGATCAGCAACAGATCCTCCCTCCTGCATTCTCAAAGTGTACAGCTTCTTCCTCAAGAACAATTTATTCACCAAGGACTTGCCCTGATAAATAGCTGCCAGTCTTTTCCACAAGGAAGATGCAGTCTTTTCTTCATGAACATTCAGAAGAACAGAGTCTGCTAAACAGAGCCTTATCAACCCCTTTGATTTTCTATTTGCAAGGTCCCAATCCTCTTGCTTCATGCCTGTAGGCTTCACTCCAGACACAGCAATCCAAAGATCATGATCAACCAACAGATCTTCCATTTTAAGTTTCCACAACTCAAAATTACTGCCATTGAATTTCTCAATTTCAATCTTTCCTGATGTGCTTTCCATCTTAACCTATAATCCGAATTACCAAACTTCTACAAGACTCCCACTGAACAGAATTAACACAAAAAAACCAACGTACCCACAAGGATAACACAAGGATACCACTTGAAAGGAAAGCTAAGGTGCGGAACTAACTCTCCTAACATCAAAACCTTAGGGAAGAATGCAGAGGTGACTTTAAATTTTCAATTACAGTCCAATTAAGATACACTTGAAAGAAATAACAGAAATAGATAAATAACCATACACGAATGAACACCAGATTTACGTGGGAAAACCCTTACGAGAAAAAAAAACCCACCACACCAAGAAAAACCCCTTTGTATTACAGTAAACAAATTACATACAGAGTACGAGCTTCACTCTCTGATTGCAATTTACAGCAATAGATTCAAAATCAACCTTGTACAGAACATCTCATTTACAAGACACTCTCAAATTGAAATTCACACTGATCACTCATCGAATCATTCATCCAACCGAACATCATCATCGACTCCTGAGTATATCCATGTCATCCATGACTGGTTGATCTTCCTCACAAGAACGGCCACAATAGTCTAACTTCCAATGGTTCCCATTCTGCTTCTCTGATTGGTCGAAGCCACACCACGTAGGACAGTCTTCCAATCGGTCAAAAATATTCAACAATATTCGCATGTCGGTGAGACACTAACCATGTCTCCCCGATGCCACAAGACCCAACTGTCGATATCGGCCAGAGTCATCACCTTCGGCAAGAGGTTACACCGAACTCAAATACATCTTGTGAAGCTCTATCAACAAGAGTTCTCCTATCGCCAAGAGTCCCATCGATCTTTATGTCATACCAATATTCATCGAGCAAAGTTGTTGGCGAGACCAGCCATGTCGCTGAGACTTCATATCGACAGCAAACACATGTAGCACTATCGGCAAGACTACTGATATCGGTAAGACATCATACCGAACATAGAACAGTCAGAGAGACTACCACTTTCGCCAAGAGGTCACACCGAAGCAATATATCCATCGACAAGAGAAACGCTATTGCCAAGAGTTCTTACCGAGCCTCCATGCCTCTCCCTGATGACTCTGAGTGTAACGCTGTTGGTGAGACATACCATATCATTGAGACATCATACCGACGATAAACATATGTAGCTCTATTAGTAAGACTACTGCTATCGGTGAGACATCATACTGAAGCAAAACCTTTCGACCAAGTGTCTCCCCGATGACTTCGAGTGTATAACCAAATTGTTGGCCAGAGATCTCCCCGAGCGGAGAGAGATAGAAATGTCACAGCGATAACACCAGTCGGCAAGACATCAACAATGTCTTGGCGACATGAGCATTCCACAAGGATTTAGTAAACTGCTGCTAGTTGGCCAGATAGTAGGGATGTCACACCGACTCTACTCTTTCAAAAATTTCATGCCAATAAGATTGAGGCACGTTTTCCAACATTATAGGTAGGATTACATCTAATCCATTAACCAATTCGTATAGTGATTTTCCTATAGACCTTTTCTAAGTGTGCCTATTAGTCCATAATGCTAATTTGAGATTATCATCACATCTTTTCTTATTTTTCTCCATCATTTTTTTGATCATTCTCATCAAGTTCTTATATTGCTAGATTCTTCCTATCCATTTCATTAAGGGTGATAAGGTGAAGAATAGGTCAAATTAATTTCATATTTGTCACAAAGACTCATAAAATCACTAGACCTAAAACACATAGTATTATTAGTTATAAGCCTATACAATATTCCAAATCTTGTTATAATATGATCCATGACAAGGTTGGCAACATTCTTTGAGGTGACATTTTTTTGTAGGAATGATATCAACCCATTTGGAATAGTAGTTTTTAGCTATAATTATCCATTTGAAACCATTACTATATTTCTCAAATATTTCTTAAATAAAATCTATCCCCCATTATTGGAAAGATGCCTCAACATATAGCATCTTTAGTGGCAATTCCCCTATATACTTTAATTTTGTAGAGAACCTTTGGTACGTATCATATTTCTTAATAAATTTTATTAGTTTACAAATAGTGAGGGCCACTATTATGTGGCCCTTAGCACCTTGTGTGTAGTAGTGGATACTTTAAAGTTCTTTCTACAATCTCCTTGATGAAACTTAGTTGTTACATTTGCAACTTATCTTTCTAACAAACACCTTAGCAATAACCCTTTAAGATGTCTCCACATAATATTTTTTCCAATCAATACATATTTTGGAGTTTCAATTTCAAAATACTTTCTTGGGTTTTATCTAATCCTGAGGGGTACTTCATATATACTAGGTAGTAAAAAATTTCTTTGTACCATACAAAATTGATGAGCTCACATTCATCACATCATCATATACCTTGTTTACATCAACAAATTTCAAATTTGATTATACCATGAGCTTGGATAATCCTCATTATTTGACTATTTTAGTGACTTGGATGTCCATGTTGAATTCTTAAATCTTGTTTAGCCACCAACATCTCCTACAAGTATCACTTCTTGTTGTGTGAATATTTCCTTGATGGAAAATTGAGGAACATAAGCAATATTTCTTGTTCTAATTAGGCATGGAATAAAATTATTTATTTCCTTCACCAAAGAATATGCCTCTAACATTATATCATACTTCAAATCCACTTCATGTAAGGACTTATTAAAAATTGCAATAGGTTGTTAAAAACTATCCCCATTTTTTGTAACAAAATAGCTACCATAATATCATAAGACGCAAAGGAAAATAATTGAAAAGACTTTAAAATTTTGGGGCCAATAAGGCGAGAGCCTTTTTATAGCTTCTTTAACTCTACTAAAGGCCTCATATGCTTATCCACTCCAATATATGGTTTTTCCCTTCTTCAACATTTTTAAAATTTATTTGGTCTTTTTGACAAAGTTAGGGATAAATATTCTAACAAAACTAATCTACCTAAAGGATGACTAGATCCCTTTAATTATCTTAGGAATCGGTATCTTTTCAATTGCTTATATTCTTTATGGATCTATTTTAATTCCATATTTGGACACAATATATCCCAATAGTTTCCCTTCCTCAAAATAAAGGTACATTTCTTTAGATTCAAAGAGATTCCTTATTCTAAGTAATGTTAAAAAAAACTCCAAGGACTCACAAAGTTTCACTAATAACATCGAGAAGGTCATTAAACATCCTTATATACTATCATGATGTCATCTATTAATCCAAAAAACACTACATCCATGTCTCTCTAAAAGGTAGCTCCCTCATTGGTCAAACCAAAATGCATCCTAATATACACAAAATTAACCCATAATGTGGTGACGATAGTTTTATATTGGTCTGAATCTTTTACCTTCACTTATTTATAACTAGAGAATCAATCTATCATGGACATCTCACACCTAGTGAATTTCTATAACATGACTTACATATTTGGTAGGGGACAATTATCTATGGCTTACATTATCCTTGATGGAGGAGAAATTCAAATTTCTAAAGTCTACACACAATCTAATATCTCTATTTTTCTTTCACTCAAGGAATATATTAGACACCCAAGTTGAATGTCTTATTGGCTTGATGATTCCTACATCCCTGATTTTAGCCAATTCGTGTTGAATTTTAGGGGCCAAGGTTGGATTTATTGGTCTCAGGTTCTACCTAATTTTTTTGGAATCAATTTTCAAAGGTATTTCATGTTGGGATTGTTATCAATTAGATTTGCACCCTACCGAATACAAGATTCAGCAATCTAATGACACATGGAAACCTTCTTCAGATGTGGGTGATCTGAACGAAGAAGGAATCTCTAAAGTGAGTTGGTTCTCCGAAAGATAGATCCTATTCTAAGTAATTTTGAGGTAAAGGGTAGAAGGATAACTGAAATTAAAACCTATGACTAAAAATGATTTTCAAAACTTGATGATAACTTAATGATGACTCTGGTTTTTTCCCACAAACAGCTTTCAGAAAACAACAATGCTTCACAATTCCTCATGAACACTTAACACATAAATGATTTGCATGAATATTCGAATCTAAATACAACATGCAACCTGTATCTTTGAACTTTCTGCATCAAGGATTATAATTTTAGGATATAACAAGGATTCTGTAAATAGAAATCACAATATGACATCAAACTTAAAACTGCAAAATAGACACAAAATTGAGAAATAGGAATGTTGCTTTATTCAACTGAAGGAGTATGCCAAAATTTGTCTGGACTGAGTACAAAATGAGTTTACAAGCTCAAAAATGTGTAAGAGCAAGAAACTAGAATTTGAATTGAGAAGCAGAAAAACTAAGTTTTCTTCAAGATATATCCCTCAAAACCCTAATCCGAGCTCAAGAAGAAAAGCTCAAGAAAAGGTATCAAAACAACCCAATAAGCTTGCACAAAAGTTGAAAAAACTCACCTTTTGCATGCTCACACTATCCAACCTCTAAAAATAGACTAAAACTACTTTAAAAGCAAATAAAGCACCTTATCTATCTAGTAGGCATCTCAAATCCGACCAAGGAAGAAAATAAGAAATCTGCTAAAAATAGCAAAGAATAAAGTGATTTATAAACACACCACTTTAATCTTGCTTTACATGGTCTGCAGATTTAACATTCTCTCAAATAGATTTATTTTTTGCAATTAAATATTTTAAAAAATCTTTTGCAAAAAGATAACCTTATCTCTCCAACTATAATTGATTTCTAAAAAATCAATTAAAACAAACAATATACATGAATATTGATTTCTTTAAAATCAATAAAAACAATCTAAGGCTTATACTTGTTCTCAAAGCAATTCCCTCCAAAATCTAGGTGATTTTCTCAAAACCCCTTGATAATAATAAAGCACCTAAAGGCCTAAAGTCTTCAAATAATTCATTAAACAAAACAAGACTTAGGAAAAATTTCAATCACATGAGCCTCTACATTGCTCGACCTAATCATTAGGGAAGTCGGCCTTTCAAACTTTGCATAAGGTTTGATATTAAATGCAAAATAAAAATGAATGATAAGCCACTAAGTTCAAATTAGGGCAACACAACAAAACAAGGGTAAACCCTAATCTTTGGTTCATTTGCATTTGACATTTTGGAAGAAAGCTTTGCTGAGAGAAAATGCTTCGCCACCACCATGCTTAGGGTTTGACAGTTTAGAGCTCATCATTTGAATTTCTTGGGGCTGAATCTTCCTTTAAAATGCATGGTAATGTTGTCTTAAGCCATTTCGTGGCTTCCTCTCTTCATTTTTGGATGATTTTGACCTTAAAGCCGCGGCTACACTTGTATCTCTTTTGACTTCTTTGTCTCTATTCTTGTGTTTTATTGTTTCTCTCCTTGGTCGCCATACATGAGCTCGAATTGGGCGTTTTGGTTTGATTTTGCAAGAGACAAAATGAGATTTCCTCTCAGCTTCATGGGTAAGGGTCACTGACTGTTCATTCTTCATTCTTTGAGCTCTTTCTAAGAATAAAGGCCTCTCTGGTCGCGGCTGTAGTAAGTCTGTCTAATGCATTTACTCATTTCTTGTGCTTGCTTTTGTCACTACTGTGGCCGCCATGAGAACATTTGAGTTTTGAATATGAAAGAACTCGACTCAGGGTCATGTATTCTTCTTCAGGAAACAATGGTAAGCCTTCATTTCTGTTCCTTTTATTTCTTACCAAGCTTACAAGCTTGAAAATATGATAGGCCGCTCATGCTCTTACGCATTTTGAGACTCATCTGGGTTCGACCCATCAAAGGATTTTCATATCTTTATTTTCTGAAACACAAAACTAATGTGGGCATTCGTTGTATTGAAGAAAATGCACTCAACTTGTTATTTTTTCTGGGGTTTGACCCACCATGATTTATTTTTTCCTTTTGTTATTTCTTGTAAAACCCTCTCATGGGTGTCACTGAAAGTTGCAATATCTGTATTTTAATTCAAAACCCCAATGTGGGTATTCTAAAAAAAACAAAATTGTATTTTATCATGCATTCAAATTTTGGGCTTGTTCCATCATGGCCTTTGTTACATTCAGAAATTCCTCAATTTTCATCATATGGGTATTTGATATCTTAAAGAAATCTGTGTATTTTGACTGAAACCCTCATATGTGTATTCATTCTAAGAGCTAAAAGCTTGAAATTGTGCACTGCATTTAATTTTATTTTAACAAAACCCCACCATGATAACCGGTATTTAAAAGATAAACACACTTCCTTTGTATTGTTGTTGAAAACCCTCAAATGGATTTATGAGATTCTAAAAAATGTATCTTGCATTTAAACTCTCATATGGGCTTCCTGTACTTCAAATATATTGCATCTTCATTCAAAACCCCAATGTGGGTTTTCAAAAAAATGAAGGAAAACATAAACCCTGCCTCTTTCCGTAGAAGACCCATGTGAGTATTCAGAATCTTGAAGAAATATGTGTTATTCCTCAACATGGGTACACCATAACATGATGAAAACGGAATATTTTAACTGAAGCCGTCATATAGATATTTTGACTGAGATTGTGCACTTTGATTACATTCTGCATTTTAGTAGAGACCTCCTCCATATATCTGTATTTGCTTGCATTTTCAAGTGTCATTTCCATGTTGTTTTGAACCATCCTTTCACACATAAATCTTTTTAATTTAGCTCTGTAGAATATTTTTTTGCTTTAGTCTCCTATGCACTCACAGTTACGCTCTTCATGGATGCACTCCAAACCCTCATTCATACCATTTTCTTTGTAAACTCTACTAATTCTGGAAGTAATCTTTTCACATTGTAATTCTTGTGTAATCTACAATTATTCTTTGAAAAGTATACTTTGAATGATAGAACATCACAGATATCCAAAATAGTGTATTATGATTGTCTTCTTCTCAAAACAGTGAGGCATTAAACCTACTTAATGCTACATTTGCATTCTCAGCCAAACTGAAATTGGCAGTTTTGTTGATCATTTGGCTTCACTTTATTAAACAGTTGGCTACTAGTCACTGTATTGGTCTTGTCACCTTCCACTATTCTAATGGAAAACTGAAACTCCTTCACTATGCCTTCATCATGTAAAAATTGTTTTTTGCACAGTCCCTTTCTTGAATGAAAATCTGAAACTCATACATACTTTTTATCAAACAGTGTTCTCGTAATGAGGCATTATGTATGCCTGTTCATTATCACTGTCATGAGAACACACACTGTTGAACTTTGCAAAATATCATGAACATGATGAACCAATAATACTATGGCAAAAAAATATAAACCATACAACAATGTTTGAGATGAATGTACTCAGTTGAATTGATGAACTGATTTAAACCAACTGTTCACCTATAGCTTTTAGGAGGTATTTACTTGATTGTTATGAGTGAACAGTAGGTTTGATTGTTTAATGAATGAATACTCCTTACTCTTTCAGTTGTATAGAATTTCTCTACTTAGCCCCACCTATAATGAATGCGGGGCAGCATGTCGAGCTCTACCCTTGTGGGAGACCGTTTTTCTCCACATGCTTGGTCTTCAAATGATAATCAATTTCATGATTTTCCCTATACCTACACAAAGAAACAAATTATGTTAGCATAAAAAAAATATGATAATGTTGGTGTCTCTCTTTCAGCTCATGTTTATGCTCTTTTCTTTAGCTGGTTCTACGCATTGCAAGGATTGAAATATATCTTTGTTAGTATGGCATGTAGTATAGTTCATATTCCAAGCTCTTAATTAACGCCCCTTCATAATATTTTGTAGGTACATTCAGGAGTAGAAGAAGGATGGAGCAAGCTACGAAGCATCCACCGAAGATTGACTCAGGCAATGACAGATATGTCCCATGTTACTTATCACTTTCTCTTTCAATTGTATATTTCCTTTCTTGTCATGAATGGAATGGCTAAAACCACGGCTTGTGTGGATATTTAATTGCATTCTTTCATTTCCATTCTGAAAGAAAAGCATTAAAATGAAAACTTGTACTTGTCATTTGTATTCCTGCAATCAAATGAAAACATGTTGTAATGTGAATCATTTCATAAAAAAAAAACGAAAGCATTCTATTATGCTTTATCATTTTTATATTCAGTTTTGTACTCCATTTGATTTTGCAAAATCATGAGTAATACTTCTGAAACTCAATTTTCTCAAACACTTGCATAACTATCACTTGATGAATAATGAATAAAGTGCAAACAACACTTAGGCACATGTAGAAATAACTGTAATTTTCACTTTCAAATATAACAGTACTTAATCAACTCCACCAATTGAGTTGTAGCGAAAAATTGGTAAAAGGGATAAATCTTCTATGTAAACCTTGATCTCATCATAAAACCATGCAAACACTCTCTTGAATTTTCTCAACAATTAAATTACCTTATTCTTGATCTCAAGCTTGAGCTTCTTCCCTATTTCAATATTCCTTGAGATTGACTTAGTTCCAAGATTAATTTCTTTGACATCTTTTCACTCATAGATTTGTTTTTTATTGTATACATGTATGCACCATCAAATTCTCTCTCCAATACTACCAAGACTCGAGGAATGGTATTTTTTTTAATTGGATGACCTTATTACCATACAAAAATTTCCTTCCATCCCTCTATTCTAGTAGTGGTTTCTAATCTATGCACTTCTCCTTAAATTCTCCAAGACAATTCAAGAAATCATAAATGTGGCTATCATCATTGAAAGCTACCCATTTATAAATGTTATCTAGGTTGGTCAACCTAGTTAGCACTCCAATACTTGTCATGCACAATGAGGAAATCAAAATTTCATCCAAATTTGTTGACATGGTAGCCAGGCTATCAACAATAGTATTTTTTTGTATTTCCACCCATTTAATCCCAAATGCTTAGAACATTTCAATTCATACCAAGTAGCATTTTGGTATTGCTTCAATCTCTTATTCTCTTTTGAACAATATTCATCTAATGCACACATATCTTAAAGGGGAACTTAAACAATGTTCATTTTAATTATCAAAGCTTCGTACTCTACCAAATTATTCTATGTAGTGAAATTTTAGCTTGAAGGGGAACTTAAAAAAAAAATGGACACATGAAACTAACATAATTATTGCACCAAAGCCTTGCTTAGATAAAACACCATCAAAGAACATCTTCCACATGCCTTCTAAATTACATTTTTCAAGATGTCTCCTCAACAAGATCAACTTTTTTGGTTTAACCTCCAAGTTCCCAATAAAGCAATTCATTCCTTTTTTACATGTAATATACCTCATTAATTTTATCAAAAATATTCTTAATTGTGTATTGCATAATTTTATCACCTATTACTCTCACTTCCCTACCATCTATGGGAATAGTGGTATAAGATTATTCCATCTGGATGCTTAAACCTATGGTGGTTGACCAATTCTGAGGAAACATTCCCAATATTAGAGGATAATCAACCACAATGATGTCCATGGTATACACCTTATTAGTTATATTTAAAGTTTGAATTCAACCATGTTAATTATTCCAATAATAATTATCTCCTTGTAATCCATGGAAAACATTTTCCATAGGCTTTATAAATTTTCAATCACATCTACTTCATACCTTCAACAGGAATCAAACTAGCTAATGTACCAAAATCAATCATACAATTATGAATAAATTTTCCATTTATTATCAAAGACACAAAAAATGGGTCAATCCCTCAAGGAAATTTGATTGAAGTGATCCACAAGTATATTTCAAGGTTTTCAATCTAAATTTAGACATGTTGGCATTGTTCTCTAAGGATATCAGGTACATAAAATTTCCTCAAGGTAAACTATAGCACTATTTATATGTTTTGGAATCTTGAAGGCCTCTAACAATGGAATTGGTAGTTTTATTTGTCTCAATATATGGGACATATCAAAGGGAACATACTTAGGAAGTGATGAATCTATGGGTTGGGTGATAATTACAACATCAAGGATATGGTACAAGGTGATCCCACAATACTGGTTTACAATTTTTAGCCAAACTAAACACTGAACTGATTTTTTCTAACTTAATCTTCACTTTTGGACACCTACAGTGGCTAAACCGTGAGGAATTTGAAGATGATGCAAACTAGTGATTTGTGACATTTTGTCTGTAGATTATAAATATATTTTTTTCAAAAAAATTGGAATCAAATTGCACTTTTTTTTCCATCTCCATTGAAAACTATTTTTTTTCAGTAAACACCATTTTTAAGGAGTGACGCTCACCGTATAACACAACTTTTTTCCATGAAGGATAAAATTCTAAAAAAAAATTGAATTTAGATTTTTTACTATGATATCTAGTGCTTCCAATTGGTTTCATAGTGTTTTATTGAATATTTTTTCCTTAATCAAGTTTTGAAGTCAAACCAATTACAATTCAGACATAGATGGACTGTATAACACACCTTTTTTTTTACGTATTGAAATTCAATTTTTTTTATTGGATCAAGGACTTCAATATCTAGTGCACTCATATTTTTCAAAAAGAAAATTTGATAATCTTCTATTTTTCCACATGTAGAACAAAGAGCTTGATTTTCAATGTAAAACCTACATTCACAAGAAATAAAAAATAAATATAATAATCAAATTTAATTTAATTAAAATTATACTTTTTTGGAAGATTATAATAAGGACTACATACTTACAAAAAGTAAATTTTAAATGAATTCATTTGATCCCCCAAAAGGTAAATCAAAAGTGGTTTTTTATTAGCATTTTGATAGGTGTAAAGGAGACTCTGTTATAGGTATGGTTTAAAACTAGCGGGATTCTATCCAAGGGGGCTTGGTCTAAGGTGGTTTGATCAAACCCTCTTCAATTTGAATCCTTTAAATGAAACTTTTCAAGGCTTAAATCATTATATTTTCTAAAAATATGTGATTTCAACAAAAATCAGGATCTCCTAGAAAGTGTAAACCACTATTGTGGCAGCACCGTATATTTAGTGTTCATTTATTTTCTTAGAGATGTAATTCCCATTAGGTGATTCAGTAACATTTGAATTAGGGACTTCCTCGGGCTGGAGGGTAAAGGATACTTTCTTCTTGCGCTTACTAGATGAAGGATTTGAGGTTTCATCTAGGACCTTCTTGTTAGGAATAACATGTTATTCAGCTTTAGACTAGGATTCAAGGGAAGATATTGGGTTCTCATCTAATGCATCCACTAGTGATGATGTTTATTCTTTTCTTGGCCTTCTTTTCTTTTCTACAAATGGATTTTCTCTTGTTTCCTTCAACTTTTTATTTCTTTATTCCAAGTTTACTTATAATTAATTTGAACTTGAGCTACTATAATAATTTTAAGGACTTGGATTTCCTCATCAAAAGGTCTTCCAACTTTATACTTCCTCTCTAGAGTCTATCGAGGGGTGAGAAAATCCAAATTATTCACTCAAGTACATTCCTCTTCATTATCAAAGAATATTTTTTGATGATTATAACCCTCCATAATTTCCCTTCTTTAATCATAGTCAAAGTCACAGTCATACTCATTTGATGATTAATATTAGCTTCTTTTACAATTTGTATAGTACAAAATATTTATCTCTTGATGTTGACCTTAACCTATAGATATTTCCCCTTCTTGGTATTATTCATATTCCCTCACCTCTTCCTTTAATGCCAAATCAATTATACAAGTGGGGTTATATGGTATTCCACAAGTATTAAACCAATCATTATTCTCAACCAAACTTGCATTTAATTTCCTTAGGGGATCAAAAGTATCTTTTGAACTATTTCTTAGGTCCATGGTATCAAGAGGTGAGAGCAGAGATATAATCACAAAGAGCCCTTGTGGGAAAATTTTCTAGCTATTCCTTGGAGTCGGATGGGCTATTGCAACATCTTGGTTGTATTTATGTCCTAGTTTCCAATAATAATTATATTTTTTGTCTAAGGTAAATTGTGCCTCATATTCATTGTATCTCGGTGTTAATAATATGCATTCCAACCTTAGGTAGTTGTTTTATTAGGTAGGAATGAGGTGCAATGTGGTCGATTTTGTGGATATATTCCTAGAGTGTCAGTGGGTGAAGTTTGAGCATCAACATCTAATAGGTCTCCTACAATTACATGTCATACCCAAGAGGAAATGGGATAGTTTTATTTGGATTTCATTGTTGCGCTACCTATTTCCTCTCATTTCCACAATGCCATCATACTGACACTAAAAAATTTGACTAAGGTTGCTCACTTTTTTCCTATGATATCTTCATATCATGTTACATCTATGGAATCTGTATTCATGGAGGATATTGTGCACTTTCCTGGAGTACCTTGTAGTATCATCTCTTATTGTGATTCAATGTTCACATCTATGTTGTGGACCTCTTAATATAAGTTTGAGCAAGCCTTGGATGCCCAACTTAATTTTAGTTTTTCCCACCATCTTGAGGTAGATGGACAAACAGAGAGAGTGAACCAGGTTCTTAAGGAAATGCTTCACATGTATTTTATGGATTAGAAATCTAAATGGGAGGATTATTTGTATCTTATGGAGCTTTCCTATAATAATGGGTACTATATATCTCTTGGCATGGAACTATTTCAGGCCTTGTATGGACGACCTTGTTGGATGGAATAGATTAGAGGACCATGTGATCTTGGGTCTTGAGATGCTCCAAGATATGGAGAAACATGTGGCTCAAATTAGGGAGCACTTGTTGAATTCCCAAGATCATCAAAAGAAGTACATTGATGCTAATAGATTGGATTGGAACTTCTCTTTAGGTTATTGTGTGCTCTTAAGAGTGTGATCACATAAGAGCCCATCCACTATGGGAAAGGATCTAAGCTTTCATCATGCTTTGTTGGAAATTTTTAGATACTTGAGAATATTGGTCCTATCACCTACTGCCTTTCCTTTCCACCTAGCCTTTCATGCATCCATGATGTGTTTCATGTTTTAGTTCTCAAGCAGTATATTTTGGATGTGACCCATGTTCTTGATTGGGGTGTTTTATGAATCGAGGAGGGTGAGCAACTTCTTTCGAGCCTGTGCACATTCACCAACATTAGAGGCTATCATTTCAAGGTCAGGAACTTGAGCAAGTAAGGTTCTAATGGGACCTAGTTGATGATACTTCAACAACATGAGAGGATGTGATGCATGAGAGTTTTATATCCCCATATTTTGTAAGCTTTAAAAAGTTATCTTATTCCTAGTTGGGGAGGATGTAATGCCTCTCATGTTTATATTTTGATAGTTTTATTTTTTACTTGGACTAGTATATGAACATTTGGTTATTTTCATTCAATATGTTCTCATCATATCATCTTGTATTGGCACTAGGATCTTGGCGCATATTGCAAGATACTTGTGTTATCATTATTTTTATGCCTATATTTTATTTTTCTCATTTATTTTGGTATATATGTGTGTTTGTATGTTTGGTTGTATGACATTTTGGATTTTTTGCTTATATGATATATGATGTTGAACCTAGTCAGGAAGTTAGTTTGTTCATACATGTAGCAAGTATGCTTGATGTGGGAATTGGGTGTGCAACCAGTAGTGGATTTCACACTAGGCCATTCCATTATTTTACTTGATCGTACTCAATTTGAGTATGATATTTGTTGTGTTTGAATTGTGTTAACCTGAATCCGAATCGGAGGCAATTTAAAAATCCATTATTATTGTGAAACACCAATATATGCATAAGTTAAATGATAGTTTAAATTTCTTGTTGGTCATAAATAGAGTTTGATGAGTTAAAAGAATTCATTTTAAGTATTTTTTTTTTTGGTGAATTGGGAATGTTGTATTAGATGGGTTGCATATATGTGATTTAATTGTTATTTAAATTGTGGAAATTAAATAAGGTTGAATGTTTATTTGACTTAAATTGTTTGATAGAGAAGCAATTGGGAAAAATAATTAAAGTGAAATTAAAGAAATAAAAAAATTAAATATGGAAAAATAGAACAAAAGGAAAAATATAGCTATTTTGGCATAATTTGGGGAAATTAGGCTCATATGAATTTGAAAGGATTGGGAATTGGATTGGTTGGGATAGGAAAGGGAATGTGATTTCTTTGTGTGTGCTCTCTATCTCTCTCATTTGGAAAATTACAAGCTTTTCTTGTGTCTATAAAATTGAGGTAATCTTCTCAATTGACCTCATTTTATTTATGTTTTTATATTTGGATGTTATGTTTGTCCTTAATGAAGCATAGAACTTCTCCAATAGAACTTAAATTGTGCAATTATAGTAGAATTAAATAGTGAATTGTTATTTTTTAATTTGGCCATCTTGTACCCTCGTAATGTGTTTTTTTTAAATGCCCAGAAAGAGAATTTTACTTCATAGAATAGTTGCTTGCATTTAGAGCCAAAGGGCACTTTTTTATTATTTTGAAATTTTAAATTTAAGGTATCTTCAATGGATTTTAAAAAAATTTCCTTGTTTTGGTGTTGAAAGAAATTATATTGAATTTGATTTTTTAGTATGGATTTGTATGTTTCAAGATGAGAGAATTGATGAATCCTCCATGGTTTTTTGGAAACATTTTAAGATTATGTTGAAAATTGTATCAAACCAAGTTCTTGCCTTATTTTTGTGTCACATTCAATTTTGTAAGTGTGACTAGCCTAGGATGTAGGTGTTAGAGAGAAGTATGGGAGAAACTTCTAATGTTTTTTGGGGCCTAAAGTAGCTCGAGGATATCTCATGCAAAATTATCTTAAACAAGTGATAACTAAAAGCACATGGGGAATTAAAAAGAACCAAGATAATGGTGCCTATGACATAACTAGAATGCTTGTATAGGATCAATATGAGCATGTAAGACATGCCTACTCAAGGACTATTGGGTCTTGTAGACTTAGTAACCTCATATCTTGTGAAAGGTGTACTCAATTCTTCCTATCCAGTATCGTAGACTATTGTGATGACACTCCATACTCCCTCTCTATGATCTAGTCCTTATGACCACTAAGTTGTAACTAAAGAGATATTGTACCTCATCATTTTATGTTGTCATCGAGTGAATTTTACATCCTTTGTGTGTTGTGTTTATACTCTATGTTTGGTGTGATGGTAATCCTACCTACTTGTGCTTTGCATGAGTGTGTTTATGACCTATTTGACTATCACTTAGAATAGTGGGGTGATCCTAAGGGTACCACATATTTGGGTGGCATCAAAACTACCATTAAGGATTAGAGGATCATGTAAAGAACTTGAGAAATGAGAGAAAGTTAGGTAAAGGCTTCATCGATCTTCATTTTCTCTTTTTATTAAATGATGTTAAAAAAGTGTATATTCAAGGACATTTGAGTCCTTGTATTATTATTTAATGTAATCATTAAACCATCCTAGTGGATGTATTGTAAATGAACCATACTGATGTTATGTTTTACCTTCATGTTCCTTAACGCAGGAGTCAACTGTGCATGTTATCTTTTATGCTCTTTAAATTTTTTGTGTTGGATAAATGAATTTAGAGCATCTTTATTTGGGTTTTAAAATGAACATCTTGTTTATAGAATGAAAACTTAAACATTGAAAACTCTAAGTAGGTTGTGAAACCTTAGGTGTGTTTGTTCTTAGGGACCCATCTTATTTAGGGGGTCGTGTAGGGTCCTTTGAGTTCTCTTGGAGTGGATAAAAAGTGTGGAACACACATTCTCTTCATCCCTCTTGTTTGAGTCTTGTGTTGGATCATTTCCTTCATAGGTCAAGTTGTCTTGTTACCGAGGGTCTAGGATCAGTAGGAACCCCAATCATTTTTTATGTTCCAAAAATAATTTTTTATTGTATTATTTCTTGGGCAGTTATTGAGTGTTTGGAATATCTTGGGGACCAAACCCTATATTGGTTTTTCTCATTGGTCAAGACTCCAACACCAAAATCAAGAGTATAATGCTAGGGAGGAGTAGAATGCTTATCCTAGACTCTAGCACCAAAACATGACACCTAGACCAGTCTAGGATACTTGTGCCCAATCACTATTATCCCACATAAGTGCTAGTGTCTCATCTATGCGGCGTAGTCCTCCTGTGGCACTAGAGTCATTTTGATGCATTGTAGTCCTCCCATACATCAAACGAGTATTTCTAGACTTTATTTGGGAAAACATCGTGAACCAAAGGAAGTTGTTCCCCATAGTCTTGTAGTCCCCTAAATTTTGTAGCTTTTTGATAGGTTTCATTGAGGATTTATGCCAAATTTTTCCTTGGGGAATGTGCCTTCACATGAAATCACCTCATTTTTGTGTCTTGTGTTAGGGAGCTCATTCCTCCTAAGACGGTCAATCCCTGTAGGGGTGTAACCCTTGTATCAAAGGCCATTTTTGGTGGTTGTAGCCCTTGTATGATAGGTTGGTTGGTTTATTTTTGTATTCTTCCATTGGTGTCGCATTCTTTAGGCAATTGTGTCATATTGTTAGTATGTTAGCATGCTTAGTAATGTCATTATGTCACTAGTATTGCATTCTTGTTTCAAAAAAATTGTGTGTTTTCTAATCTAATGTCCCATGGGTCCTTAGTGGGGAATTACACTCATTCTCTTGAGTAATAAGGAAGTTACCATCAAGAATATTGTGTTGAAATTAAGTCCACAATCTCAATATCACCCTTCACTACTTTGTGAACTCATCTATAGTGAAGTGAGGGTCAATTTGGTTCCCACACTACTATTTGAAAATTCCATAAAAATTATTCTAGGTAATATCTTCTCTCAAGGAGACTCTTGCACCAATATCTCATTGCATCATCAAGTGACTACGCAAATAATTTCATCATAACCATTTTTAGTGAAGTGAGGGTCAATGTAGTTCATATACTACTCTTTGAAAACTATATAGAAATTATTCCAATAAATAATACTTCTCTCAAGGAAACTCTTGTACCATTCTCCCATTACATCAGCAAGCGACTACACAAATAATTTCATCTATTATGTCATAGTCATCTATAAGCTTGAAAAAGTCTTTTAAGTGATCTCCAAATGCAATGTTGTTTCCTTGGAACTGAGGTAGTTCTCCCCTAACTTCATTTGGGAGAGGATTTATATATCCAAAAATACCTTCAAAGCTAAGCTAGTAGTATCTATCTAGTGTCAAAGGATATCTAAGGGGGAAATTTTTTCCATAACCAAAGTGATCTCTAGCGTTTCTCCTTTAGTTTGTTTGATCCATTAGGTTCCTTCTTTGCATCCTAGAATCTCTTCTTAGGGGAATGGGATCTACAACATGATTCTTGGCTCTTCAAATATTTTAAAGATGCGCTATATTAGCTCAAAGATAGGTCATTTTCTACTCAAGTTCATCATCAAATGTTTATCCACCATCTACTTGGGCTCCTACACATTCTATTTCAATTTCATGCAATCCTTTTGTATCTCTTACAACCTCTTCCTTTGTATTCCTTGGTGAGGATATCAAGGATTACTCTCAAGGATAAGGTTTTGGGCCTTGAATGAATTCTAGCTAAATTGTGGGTCAAGTGATGTCACTACCTATGGTCCTTATCACCTTGATTATTCTCCTTCCATGACCCTTTTATTTTCCTAGAATAATCTTTGAAATTAGACATGGGTAGTTCATTATTTGTAAAATATCTATCATAAGAATATCCTTCATCAAGAAAATGGTGAGATCTATTAGATGTACCAACCTCAAGAAATTCTCAATAATATTTTGGGATGTTCTTGGGTTCTTGATCTTCCATATAATATTTTATTTTCCTTCAATTTATAGAACAAGGTTCAAATCAATATTATTCTTAACCACTAACCTCCTTCCTTCCATCTTGCACTTCTTCACTATTTGGTTCTTTAACATATTTTTCACTCAAATGTAAATGAGAACATCCACAACCAAGATGAAATATTTGCATAAATTTGCAATTACCAACTTCTCAACAAATATTTGAAAGAACCTTCAAGATTATTAATCCAATAAAATTAGAATTTGGAATATGACAATAGAATGTGATTATCTTTTAGATCTATAAATAAAGCATGCTAGGAGACTAAACTTCATTAATCATTTATATCAATGTGGTTTTTTGGACCGATAATTTACATGCATGTATCCATTGTTCGTAGGGATATCAAGATCATCACTATTGAAGACATCATTTTTATCCTTGACAACAATTTCACTTTTGTTGGGTTTTTTTCTTATTTTATACCTTAACTAATTACAATTTTATTTTAAGATTATAAGGAATATGGGGACATGTCAAACCTTATAATAACCACAAGTTTAAAATAGTACAAAAATCTAGGGTTGGGAAAGCCCAACACATGAGGGAGAGCCCCTCTCTCTTTCTATTTTGAGTTCTTTTAAGATCAGAAGGGTATTCCCTATTATTTCCTCTACATATTAGATACTAGTTGCTTCAAAATATGTGTAGATGATAAGCTAATTCATAGGCTAAATTTAATGACACAAATTCACCCAAATCAAGTGTCACTAATGCAGATTGGCTAACCTACTACAAAGCACATAGATGATTTTGGGAAAGGGAAGACAAATACAAGATCAAGGATACATTCCCATATATCAACTTGTAATATTCATGCCAAGGCACAATAATTTATAAATTGTTTAAATTATGGTAAAGTGATGCATTATTATGGAGATAGGTTGAGATCTAGGAGGTACATGGCTAATGCCATTATATCTAGAGGTATAGGTTCAAGAAGTACAAATGCACTTACTATGTAAAACCAAAGAAAGGAATCATAAATTTTAATTCTCTCAAATAATTGACTACACCTTTTGTGGCTAATGTTAGAAATGAACTCTTTATGAAACCTGGAATTGTACTTACTTTTCCATCATATTGAAAGTTATCACATTGTTGAAAAATTAAAAGGAACTAAGTTAGACATAATGATCAACCTAGCAATTTATAATATTCCTTGAATAAAATAATAACATACTCTCAATAGAAAATGCAGCAAATATGCATCCAAAGATAAATAAACATACCACAAAATAATATTCAAAACAATAGAGACATTCTT
The DNA here is from genome assembly GCA_007258455.2 of Sequoia sempervirens. Lineage (NCBI taxonomy): Eukaryota > Viridiplantae > Streptophyta > Pinopsida > Cupressales > Cupressaceae > Sequoia > Sequoia sempervirens. The sequence continues at coordinate 111,531 of VDFB02033396.1, forward strand.
GAGGTAAGAATGAAGAAATCTTTGTATTAATTCCTCTTAAAACTTCATAATTCATAATAAATATAAAAATATAGAATTATCAATTCTTGCTACACCTTACATATTTCCCATTACCATAATTACATGAAACATCCCTTTAAAAGTCTTCTACAAAAATATGAGAAGATTATATTTATGGAAGGTGATAATACTCATCTCACATGAATGATCAATATTTATCACCCTCTCATACAACATGAAGTGTTAAAATAGTTAGTGTTTACGTGAAAATTTATTTGATCCTACTTGTCTAATCTAAGTTAGTTGCCTTATGGAGAAGAACCCTACAAAAGGAAGAAAGTGTTAAGGAATCCTCTATTTTGAACTCCATAGCTCAAATCATCATTCACCGCTTGCAACAACAAAAAAATAAAACTTGTAACAATAGCTCCTTCAAGATCAACATTGTTTGAATTACCCAATATAAACTAAGTATGTCAAGGCAAGGTAACATTACATCAAAGAGATGTTGAAAGCAATCAACAAGAAAAGAGCATAGCATGCTACATAAATTCAATATTTTGGCCCTGTATACTTTAGAGACCAAAAATATGGCTTCATTTATTTCCATCCTTGTCTTAAAGCTTTATTTCTACAAGATATATAATAGGGAGGACACTTGTATAAAAATTGTTTGCTAGAAGGAGTCGCATTCAACCCTCCTTGAAGGGTAACCCCAAAAGAGATGACTCGCTCTTGGTATCATGTTGCAAAGCATCCAAAGGGTGAAGAATATGGTTATAATTATGGCTACCCTATAGAGCTATTTTGAAATACTCATACAACTATTATAGATAGAAGGCTAGGGAAGAGCTCCATGATAGTTCATTCTTTGGAGAATAGAGCTTAATGCTCTTCTAGACCCTCGTATTGCATAGTATTTGTAGACATAAGATATCTTCATATTGTAAAAAATATTAGTGTATATTGAGAAATAAAAATATTCTATAAATAGAATTATCATATAATATGTTACTTCAAAATGGCTTGAAAAGAGATGAATTCACTCGTGTGACAAAATACATACCTCACAACAAATTTATCCCCATTCTCCAAAATGTATGCCTTAAATATTAAGATATTACCTTCTGCCACCATCTACAATTACTAAGACATTGTAATTCTTGAATTTGAATGTGTTGCAATGCTTCACAACATGTGGAATAAATTTCAAGATCAAGGAAAAAGGATATCTTATTAACTAATATTCTTGTGCACAATTCTCTCTTCATTCCTCCAACACTTCATCTAATAGTGAACACTAGCTTAATCTTGTTGATTTTGGTGGTGTACATGGTATAGATAGCATGGTACCCCTTTGATAAATCCACTTACTTCATTTTCCAAGGAAATGGTTTTGTCCACTTGTAAACTAACAATCAAACAATCAATCTTGTTGTATTGGAGAACAAGACCCAACCACATAGGAACAAGGTGTTCAAAATCACCTTTCCAAATATCTACTTGTTTTATTTTACCATTAGAATCCACCACATTTGGAGATCACTAGTTGCACAACTCAAAAAACTCCTCTTACTTTCAATAGTAATCATACCTTGGATGTAAAAGTGGAGATCTCGTTGAAAAGTCAAGTTGCCTCAAATATTATAATTACTTGCTTTGGGCTACCTAGATTTTATTTTGTATTCTTGCTCATATTTTTCATGGTAATCATCCTTGACATTAATTTTGTGCTCAACTCAACCAATTGAGGGTGAACTTAATTGATGTATTGGTTGGAATTACTCATATTCATGTGATATTCCCAAATATCATTAGCTATTCTATTTAGGTTCATAATTCTTTCCCTAAGGATTCCCCTGACAATTTCCTCACTATCTTCTTTGGCCTTGAGATCCAATTGTATAATCTCATTTTGTAAGATATTGGCATTCTCCTCTAATATTTGTTGATCACTTGAAGAATCCTTATCCCAAATTTCCCTAACTTGAGGAGGGATCACTATCAATATTCAAATATGATGCAATTAATTATTTGATTTGGCTCTTTCTTCCCTCAATTCCTAATCCAACTTGATAACATCTTGAAGAAGAGCATCATGATCTTTTTGAAGCTTCTTGGTGATAACTTCACTAAATTGAGTAGTGTCCACAAAAAGTGATACAACTTTAAGAGTAGGGGTGTTAGCCACCATTTTGATCATTAAGGTGTCAACTAGCCCTTGGGAAGCCTCGTGAATGATTGGTTTCTCATGTCCAAAAGCGATAGACCATAAAGCCAAGATTTTTTCTTTAGTTTGATCTAGAAATGTGATCAACTTCCACCTATACCTCATAGAACATATGTCCTTCTACAAGATATCCTCACGTCTCATTTTAATTTGTCAATGGACCAATACACTTGAGCAAGGGTGGCCACTTGATTTAGAGTGCATTGAGAATACTCATGCACAACAATAAGAAAACACCACATGGTAAGAATGTGTGGCCAAATTCCACATTAGGTGGTTAAATCAACCCTTAGGTTGATCATACCACATGTCTCAATTTTTAATTCATCATTTCTAGATCCTCTAATAAGGTGGGACCCACAAACTTGTGCCTAAAATTCATCATTGTGGGGTGGCAAGGAAATTGACTACAAGAGGCAAATAGTGCACCATTGAAGCTAGTGTATAGGTCAATCACTACAACAATATCTCAGTCAAGGTAACCAGGTCAAATAATGGCATATGCTACTAAAGGCAAGTGATAGGAGCTTATATAGTTAAAACAGTCAAGTGTAATGTGAAGGGTCATAAGGGATACTAAATATAAGCTTCATACACTTGCACAATAATAAAACTTGCATGATGAAATCTTAGTGTCTAAAATATGGGGATTAAAATTTAGGCACCTATGACTTAATTATGAAACTTAAGGTCTAGGGGAAACAAAGGAACATAAAATTCAAGGTTATAACACTCAAGACATGAACCTATCCCTAGCTGCAAATTTTAGAAGACAACTTTTAGGAATTTAGGTATGGCAATGAAACATCCTAAAAGGGACAAAGTCAAGGATGAAGAGTCATTATTGGCCCTATGATTATTTGACACATGTAATAGCATGTGGTTTTGAAATGGTAGTGTCCAGGAGGTACAAGATTGCCAAAATATTTGATCAACACTTCTTGATTTTCGATAAGGTCATTTTGAGAGTGTGACCTCATAAGATCCTAATCTATCAAGAAAGGTTATAGGCTTACACCTCATTTTGTAGGATTATTTAAGATTTTAGAGTGGATATGAATAATACTTTAATAACTAGCATTTCCACTCAAATTTTCTTGTAACCATGATGTCTTTCACATTTTAGTTTTGAGGAGTTACATATCATATGTTTCTCATATTTTGGAATGGACTATATAATAGATTAGGGAATATGGATGGTTAGCTTTGAAGCCCATTTGCATATTGATACATTAGAGATTGATTCTTTTAGGATTGGTGCAATGAGCTTACAACTATAGGGAAAAAATGACTTAACTTCAAGTGTTTTATCTCACCTCTTTGATGAATTTTAGGAGGAAGTCTAATCTAAGGGGTGGAAAATGTAAGTCACATATTATGTGACTGCTATTATGCTCATTTTGACTAGTAAATTAATATTTGGCACCCATTTTGATTCTATGATGTCATTTGATTTGCTTATGTTAATTAACTACTTTAACCTTCTATGTGGTAATTGCATATGTTTCTATTTTGATTTAGAGTTTATATTTATGCTAGATAGTTGATTTAATGAATTATAATTGTAGACACCTAAAATATTCCCTAAGACTATTCATCATCACTAAATCTATCACTTATTCCCTAATTGACCAAAATCATCACTAAACCTAGCACATATTCCCTAAGCGACCAATTTGATCACCAAGGCCTGCAATTTGATCACCTAGTCCTAATTAACATTCACTTATTCCCTAATCGGCCATTTTCATCACTAAACATATTACTTATCCCCTAATCAACCAATTGCATCACCTAGGCCTAGAATTCGATCACCTAGTCCTAATTAAGCTAGGACATATCCCTTTCACCTAAAGTCAATAACTTAATTAAATAATAACCATCCTTTTCCATTTCATCACAAATAAATAAATAATTAATTACATATTCCACATATTATTCATCTCACCCATGTGGCTAAAATAATTAAATAATATTTTATTTAATTAAGTCATTATTCTCTCAATACTTTCCAAGAATAATGGGGACCTAAGAACACTTTTCCTTGTACTCCCATTATTCTCTCAACACTTTCCAAGAATAATGGGGACCCAAGAAAACTTATCCTTGTACTCCCATTATTCTTGACACATTCCAAGAATAGTGGGCACCTATGAACACTTGTCCTTATAGTCTCCTTATTCTCTCAACACATCCCAAAGTTATAGCCCTTTTAGGTGCACATTTCCCTAATTTCCCTCATCCTCACAACTACTTACTAAATTTGGTAAGTTAATCCTAGTCATTCACATTCTAACTACTTTCATCTCCACCTTTCATTCCCTCCTAGATCCTAGGGAATTCCTCTCAACCATTCTCCACCCTTGATCTCATAATCATATCTTGGACATCCATTCCTCATTCCCAAAATCTATAAATCCAGGTATCCTCACATCCAAATAATAATCCATTATCATTCAAGTTAGGTACATGTCAATTTGGTAATATTCAAGCAAAGAGAGCATCCACATTCCAATACATCAAGGAGCAAATCATTCAACAATGGAGGTTTATGGTAACTTTTGAGTTTATTGCTTATGTTATCTTATTTTGATTTCATTTGTTGAGCTCTATCTGATTTTTGTGATAGTTTAGAGAAAAGTCTTTTGTATTGCATTTGGTTCTATTTGAATTTCTAAATTACTCACTCACAATGATATGAAGTTTAATGAATTAATTTAAGTGACATTTAACTAGATGAAACTTATAATATTGATTTAGATGATACAATTTAATTAAGTTATTTTAGTGATTGAATTAGATGTTAATTATAGTATCGGGTTAAATATCGATAATGAGATCTAAATTAATTATATTTGAGATGTTAGATTAAGTTAATTATGAATATTAAAATGATATGAGATTTACATTTGGTTGAGAATTAAATTATATTGATTGAGAAGGGGATAGTGATTATGTGAATAACTTCATATAGAGTATGAAATTGGTTAGTAACTATGAATGTGATGTTTAAATTTAGATGAGGTGTTCTTGTCTATGTTACTTTCCGAGAGTATTGTGCTATGTGAAATGTTTTGCATGAATGTGTGATTGAGTTATGCATGTTTATGTTAGTGATTTGGTTGTACATTACAATGATAGATTTAATCATAAATTTTGAATATGTGGGTTTACAAGTCAACCAATGAGGCTAAGGAGGATTGTCGTGAACCAGTTATAGTCTCACTCCAATCCTTGAAGCAACAATATATTGACCATGTATGAATCTCTAAAACCAACTAGTCTTGGCCAAGTTTGGTAAAGACACCTTGTTCCTAACCATGTTTTATTTCCTAAGTGTGAACCCTTTTGTATAAATGTATTAGAGTTGGTGAGGATTTAGTTTTACATTGCCATTTACTTATTTTCTTTTTTACTTTTTATACAAGAATTTTAAAATTGAGAGGATTTTAAAGAGTTGTAAATGATGTTTTTATTTATTTTATGTGTTTTTGGACCCTAGGTATAAGTAACTATGAGGAGGGTACCTTTAGAAGTGATTTGGAGTATTTTAGAACATACCGTGTACCTTTGGAAGCCTTAGAAAGTGTGTGAGTTGAGTATGTTTGGAGAGCTTGTTTGTAAGTACTCAAAGTCAACTCATCCCTTCCAAGTTGCAAGAGGAGGTGGAGTGCACTTCACTTCACCTTACTTTAGGAAGGTGGACCCATATGAGTTCACATGGGTTGAGTATGGGATCTTACTATTTTTGTTAAGGTCTTTGATGTTTGTACGAGGTCAATTGATTAGGATTTTGGGGTGTTGTGTAGCTCATTCTCATTGGTTGGAAAAGAGTGGCGTGACAGTCATTTTTTTACTCTTCCCTTTGACTTGGGAAAGGGGTTTTATTTATCCATTTTTCATTTTTGGATTTGAATTTTTTTGGGAGAGCACTTGAGAATTGAAATTTTGGAGCTTGTTAGAGGAAGAAAGAGAATTATCACCTTTTGGGAAACTTAGAGTGGATGGTAGGCTTCCATGCTTTCCCTTCTAATTTTATTTTACTTATATGCTTTTAAAATAAAAAGAGAATTGAAATCTTATCTTATTTGGTATGTATATTTTGAGATGCAAAAATTAAATTAGATTAGTATTATGGCATGTGGGAGATGTTAGTATTTTATGATTATAAATCTTGTGGGTCTGAAGAGTTCAAATTTGGTTTTGTAGAACTATGTGAACACCTTTGTTGTGTTTATTTCATTACTATGCCTAGATGTTGTGGGACTTGGCATGTGTAATAGGGATAGAGCTAAATCAAGAGAAAGTTACTTGTGGATAGCTACTAGTAGAGAAACTAAGAAGGTTGTATGGGCAACCTAAGTTCATTCTTCATTTCTTTTTCTATTTTATGTAGAAATAATTGTTCTTGCACTATTTTGAGGAGGATTAAATTAGGTGTGTTCTATGGGAAAATGGGTATTTGTGATATATAGTTATGTGATTTTGGAGGATGATTTTTGGAGATAAAATGGTATTTGAGATTTGTGTGGTTTTGATTAAGGTGAGTTGGTTTTGAAGGGGCCATAAACCCTAAACAACAAAAGTTATAGCAACAATATAGCAATAAAACAACCCAAAAATAAGTTAGTGGCTACATCGCATCATGAACCATCACAAAAGGAACATAAGACCCAAACCCCATAAACCCCAAACCAAATGATATGAAGTTTAATGAATTAATTTAAGTGACATTTAACTAGATGAAACTTATAATATTGATTTAGATGATACAATTTAATTAAGTTATTTTAGTGATTGAATTAGATGTTAATTATAGTATCGGGTTAAATATCGATAATGAGATCTAAATTAATTATATTTGAGATGTTAGATTAAGTTAATTATGAATATTAAAATGATGCGAGATTTACATTTGATTGAGAATTAAATTATATTGATTGAGAAGCGGATAGTGATTATGTGAATAACTTCATATGGAGTATGAAATTGGTTAGTAACTATGAATGTGATGTTTAAATTTAGATGAGGTGTTCTTGTCTATGTTACTCTGAGAGTATTGTGCTATGTGAAATGTTCTGCATGAATGTGTGAGTTATGCATGTTTATGTTAGTGCTTTGGTTGTACATTACAATGATAGATTTAATCGGTAATTTTGAATATGTGGGTTTGCAAGTCGACCAATGAGGCTAAGGAGGATTGTCGTGAACCAATTATAGTCTCACTCCAATCCTTGAAGCAACAATATATTGACCATGTATGAATCTCTAAAACCAACTAGTCTTGGCCAAGTTTGGTAAAGACACCTTGTTCCTAACCATGTTTTATTTCCTAAGTGTGAACCCTTTTGTATAAATGTATTAAAGTTGTTGAGAATTTAGTTTTGCATTGCCATTTACTTATTTTCTTTTTTACTTTTTAAACAAGAATTTTAAAATTGAGAGGATTTTAAAGAGCTATAAATGATGTTTTTTATTTATTTCATGTGTTTTTGGACCCTAGGTATAAGTAACTATGAGTAGGGTACCTTTGGAAGTGATTTGGAGTATTTTAGAACATACTGTGTACCTTTGGAAGCCTTAGAAAGTGTGTGAGTTGAGTATGTTTGGAGAGCTTGTTTGTAAGTACTCAAAGTCAACTCATCCCTTCCAAGTTGCAAGAGGTGGAGTGCACTTCACTTCACCTTACTTTAGGAAGGTGGACCCATATGAGTTCACATGGGTTGAGTATGGGATCTTATTATTTTTGTTAGGGTCTTTGATATTTGTAAGAGGTCAGTTGATTAGGATTTTGGGGTGTTGTGTAGCTCGTTCCCAATGGTTGGAAAAGAGTGGCGTGACAGTCATTTTTTTACTCTTCCCTTTGACTTGGGAAAGGGGTTTTATTTACCCATTTTTCATTTTTGGATTTGAAATTTTTTGGGAGAGCACTTGAGAATTGAAATTTTGGAGCTTGTTAGAGGAAGAAAGAGAATTATCACCTTTTGGGAAACTTAGAGTGGATGGTAGGCTTCTATGCTTTCCCTTCTAATTTTATTTTACTTATATGCTTTTAAAATAAAAAGAGAATTGGAATCTTATCTTATTTGGGATGTATATTTTGAGATGCAAAAATTAAATTAGATTAGTATTATGGCATGTGGGAGATGTTAGTATTTTATGATTATAAATCTTGTGGGTCTGAAGAGTTCAAATTTGGTTTTGTAGAACAATGTGAACACCTTTGTTGTGTTTATTTCATTACTATGCCTAGATGTTGTGGGACTTGGCATGTGTAATAGGGATAGAACTAAATCAAGAGAAAGTTCCTTGCAGATAGCTACTAGTAGAAAAACTAAGAAGTTGTATGGGAAACCTAAGTCCATTCTTCATTTATTTTTCTATTTTATGTAGAAATAATTGTTCTTGCATTATTTTGTGGAGAATTAAATTAGGTGTGTTCTATGGGAAAATAGGCATTTGTGATATATAGTTATGTGAGTTTGGAGGATGAATTTTGGAGATAAAATGGTATTTGAGATTTATTTGGTTTTGATTAAGGTGAGTTGGTTTTGAAGGGGCCATAAACCCTAAACAACAAAAGTTATAGCAACAATATAGCAATAAAACAACCCAAAAATAAGTTAGTGGCTACATCGCATCATGAACCATCACCAAAGGAACAAAATACCCAAACCCTAAAACCCCAAACCAACAAACTAAGGAGGTAGAACAACAAAAACAACCAATAAAAAGAGAAAAATTCCACCAGTACCCACAACACAAAAGGAACCAGACACACACAGGGCAATTATAGTTAGGGTATGGCCTAGCTCTTCACATAGAAATTGAACCTCCTTGGTGCTTATCTCATCCTTCCAATTTTTTACCTTATTAGTGTTGCTCCTAGTTGGATACCTAGATACTTTAGGTTGCTCTAAAGTCTCCTCCTTAGTTTTCCCTTTGGGGTGATTATTTAAGTGATTACACATTAATTCTTGTGATTTGCTCTCCTTGTGAGTAGGGATTTGTGTTGGTTGATTTTGATCTTGGATATTGAGATACTAATTCTTAGCTATATATGAAAAGGAGTAGTTTCTCCCTCCTCACTTTGTAGAACCATGTGATGGTTTGTAATATGACTCTCCAAGCCTTCTAATGTAGAGTGTGCTTGATTGTTAAACTATGACATGTGAAAATGTAGATGCCACTATTGTGCACCTAATTTTTTGGCAATCCTTTGAGCAAGGACATCAATGATTGAGGCTAACATATAGTCAAGAGGTAGCTATCTCTTAGTGGTCATGTGACTAGTTGGAGTTTGGAGCTCATTCTACTTTTGGGCAACCATTTCAGTTGCATTTTGTGTATGGATGTTCTTGGCTCAAATTTTATGCTCATGAGTGGGAAAAAGGAAAACTCACACCTTTTTTTTCCTCCTAAAGAGAGCATAAGATTTGAACTTGACTCTCCCATTCCCTCTCCCTTTCTCTCTCTGAGTATATTGTCATTTTCCTATATTTTAGAATTGAGGAGAAAAATGTTTGTAGTAAAGGTAATTATCTTGTTATGCATTGTATCTTCCTTCTCTCACCTCATACTTTTTTGAAATCTCTCTTAAATATTTTGTGGTGTTTTCTCTTGGATCTTTAATTGATGTGTAGAGGAATAATAATATGCTGCTGGTTCATTCATGACTGATGCATAGCAATGGGATTTTAATGAGCCTTGACCATTATATGTCTCAGAATTTACCAAAAATAGATATTGTATTTAAATTTAAAAACAGCTTCACATCTCTAGCATCAAAATACTATAATCTGTCACACCTCAAAAATGGTTTCCGAAGCACAAAGCAACATGCTGTAGTAAGTTAGCTCTATCCAAACATGATAATATAAGTGCCAAGCATGTGAGATTTCAAACAATATCACACTAACTTAGTTTTACAGGACCGTCGCTTGAAATTCAGTACAGAAGCGAGAACCATTAAAAATTCATCAAACAAAATTATGCACGTACAACAAAATACAAAACCTATATCATTGAATCACTAATCAAAGAGCTTATAAAAAACTATTCCATGCTAGATACTCAAGATTAAATATGCAATTGTTAATTGCATTTTCTTCTATGCATTGCACTCTTCCTACACACATTGCATCAAAAATAAATACTGGGTACATGTCATGGATTTACTTCAATAATGGAAAGCTGTGTTACCATAGCCTGCACCTTGCCAAGCACACAAAAAACTAGGAGGAGATTCAATTGATGATGGGAATTGTGGGCAACTGAAACTTGACTAATTGTTCTCTCGGGTTCCATCATGATTCATCACGTTCTGGAGATTTTTTATTTCCTACAAAACCCCTTTATACCCGTTGAGACATGGTATGAATTGTCTGCTTAAAGTTCTGACTAAAGTGATATACACAGCAAGTATATGCAGAGAATCAGAGTCTTCAGGCTAAGTTGAAATATGATTGAGCACGGGAACGTTTGTAGAAGTCTTTAATTCTCACATCAAGGTCCCTTTTCTCCAATAGGATATTCTTTTTTTGTTTTAAAATAGGTTTTGAATATATCTCATTTCTCTATAACTTCATGGGCATATTGTCTTTGTACGCTGCTAGCTTTTCCCTCAAGTAGCAGGAAGGTTTTAACTAAACTTTGTTACGCTATTAAATTATTCATATTAGTCCAGTTTTAACGGCATCTTTTGAATCCAAGAAACAATCAATATACCCAGTTTTTCTGTTTTAAAATGGCAAACTATATTCCACTTGCGTAATAATGTCCTAGATGTTCCTGACAATAAAACTGACTAAATTTACTTATCAATATCCAATAGGCAGGAATATCACTGCACACAAATACACAAGAAATATTTTGCCCAAAACATTAGACAAGGCAAAGAAACAATATAAGCATAAGCTAGAATCTATATATAACTCACGAATTATTACTGGAACCAAACAATTGTAAAGTAAGGCAGCTTAGTAAACCTGCAAACATAGACATGAAAAACAGAGTAACCCTAGTCTGAATAGAAACAAGATAAGGTCAATTCAGACCAGGGTTTCCAGCCTAGGTTCAAATGAAAACGCCAAGACAAACTTTTTCTGTTTGGCTTTCCGTGTTCCCGGGACATAACATCGTGGCAATTCCAGCCATGTGTTCTTCGGAATGTCGCATAAGACTACACGGTGAAACCGACGAGAACTTATGCAAATCATTACCAGATTATCATAACCAATGCAGTTGATGTCAGCTTTTTTTCCGAAGTACTCATGAGACATTGCAGGTGGCATGGCCAAAACCTGAATCCACTCTCCTTTTGCTTCATAGAACTCCCATATTCGCACAGTGGCACTTCCCATCATTTCATGCAGAACAACAACTAGCATCTTCCCTCCACAATCAACAAGATCTATAGAATATTCAGATGTTGAGCGCAATAAAGGGGGAAACTCATTCCAGAGACCCTTTTCCATGTTACAAGATACTACCTTTGCCCCTCTGCTCAGGAAGTATATTACTTCTTCCCCATTCTGAGATGATATCAAGATAGAAGAGAAATCCTTGGAAGGATTCCGCCGTATGTCTCGGGCCACTACACTTCCTCCTTTGTTAAGAAAGTAAACAGTCCCATCATCACTGGCAATATTTTGTTTTGAAGATGATTTTCCACTTCTTTGTTCCTCCATATTCCAATTGATTGAAGGCTCACTCCAGCATTGTTTGGATGAGTCATATACCTTGACTACAAAAGAAGGAATTTCTCCATAAGTAACAATTACCTTATATGACATTGGATAGGAGACCATGGCAATGGCATGTATTGTCTCTGTAGTCTCTATAAGTGGTAATTGGCGGCAACAACCCGTGAGGGGATTGCACACAGTGAAATATCCAAGTGATGACCTGAAACAAACCAAACCTCCAGCAGCTGCTACTGGTTTAGGCCTCACATTTTCGCCCAGTTCACAGGGATATCTAATATGGTGCCACTTATTAACTTCTGTATCATATACAATGCTTTCATCACCCTTTGAATCTACCATGTAGAACCATGGGCCCCTAGGCACCTCTGAGCAAGCTTTCTGAAAACTTGGTGAATATATGAGAGAGCTCCATCCTTTGCACACTGAACGAAATTGAAAGAAGCTAGAAACAGGAACTCGTGCAAGCACTCTTTCTAATATATCTTCATGCAACTGGTTCCACTGAATTTCATCCATAATTTTATGATTGCCATTTGGAAGAGAGGCTTTTGTTTTCTTCCTCTTCTTTCTTGGACTGCCTGCATCATAAATATTTGTGGTACCCTGCACTAGTAGAACTAGAGTTCCCTTATCTTCCATTTAAGTTGTATGCCACATTCAACTGTTAAGGGACTGGTGAATTCACCAGACAAATGTTGCACGTGGGTACTAAACCATGAGACAGTGTAAAGGATGAAAGAAATCTGCATTTTAATAACAAAGAAATCAAGAAATTCATAGGAACATATCAATAGCTGAATTCAAGAATTTGCAACATTTAAGAACTTGGCATGCCACCTAATTTGATAGAAAAGTAATGTACAATCACAGAAAGAAATCTTTAAACATTGGATCCAAAAAGAGATATTAGAAATTTTGTATCAATTAGACTCATTGTTGTGGCCACATTTCAGTGAATCAAATGTAGCCAAATGTCATTATATTTTGATTAGGCAACTTCAGCTAAAATATATACAAAAATTCTACGTTAATTTGCTACCTTTCTCCCACAAAGATCAATCCTTGAAAGAAACCACTTTTAGATACAGAAGATCACTCAGGGTTGCCTAATCTGATATCCAATAAGAAACTTTTATATGAATAGCACTAGTCTAATTTGACATGCAATAAGAAAGCTGTATATGAATTGCACTTAAAGATGCAATTTATTTCTGGGCTGTCTCCATTCATTTCATTTGTTAATTCATAAAAGGATATTTCATAAACTTGTAATACACTCCAAACACAAAGTGCATGTAATACGACTAGAAACTTAACTTTGCAACTATAAACCAGAAATAAGTATTAAAAGGTTACAGCTTATGCTGCCAGCAAAAAACTGTTTGAACCAACTGAAAGCAGCACAGTCCTGTTCACCTGAAGCATACCAGTCGCCCTTTGACTTATGGTTTTTTCCACTTCAGTATTTAGACTATATACAATTTTGTACGAGGAAAACCCCTCAATAATTATTATGACTAAATAGCATACTTTCTTCAATTTGTAATTATTGTTATATAACATGGGAAAAACTAGAGTTACACAAAATTAGGAGTGATAATAAATTTGCAAGGATCACAGAAAAATCAATCAAGTAAAGATCAGAATAAAACAGCAAATTGGGGAAAATCAATGGAAAAAGTATGATTTTTTTTGGAAAATTTGGGAAACACAGAGAGTACCAAAATTATGATACAGCAGAAAAGGCATGATTAATCAGAGAGTTTCATAACACTGGATTACAAAACTTCACTTTGAATTTCACTGTCAATTGTGTGGCAAAATTTCTTTGCATGTCATATAGAACAGGTGACCAAACATGGAATAACCTTACATGACTCCATGGCCAAAGCATGCAGGGACAAAGTTGCATAACATGGCTACACAAGTTTTTTCAACTTTAATTATAGCTGATCAAACATGATGGATTAATCCTATGTAGTTTCATCACTAAACTTGGAGGATCAAGACTGCTTATTCTGATGCCAAAATTCTTTTACAAATTAGATTACAATCCATTGAATTCTAATTGTAATTTCCTCACTAATGCAGTTCAGAACATAATTTTAAAAAGACCACCTTTGTAATAAACCAGAAACTGGTTGCCCTTTTAAAAGGGTAATTGACATTGAGAATAAGCATAATGCCAAATAGTATCCTCCTATGGACAGGTTTGTGAAACTGAACTTTGATGGTGCTTCGAGAGGATACCCTGGCCTGGTTGGTGTGGGTGTTGTCAAAGCGTAAAGTTTTGGTGATAAGGGCTGACCTGCCGAATAGGGGTAATATAGAAAGGACTGACCTGCTGAATTGGAGTAAAAATAAAAAAAGGCCGACCTATCTTTGTTTAAAAACAGAGCCATGTCCATGTATTTATATAATTGTGTTTTTCATTGTTTACCATTCCATCTGCAGAAGAATAATTCACCAGCTCTAAAAGCACACTTGGAAGACTAATCAATATGTTCAAGTGGCAAAGAGGAGGTCAAGAGGCACGCCTGCAGCAGTGAGAGCAGTTTCAAGTGTCAACGAGCAGAAAATAGGTTTCTTCAGCAGCTAGTAAACCTTTCAAGTCACCAAGAGGAGGTCAAGAGCGTGAGGTACGTGCTTGGTGTGTTCTAGTTTAAGTTAGGTGCATAAGTACTGTTAGGAAACACCTGGACCAAAAAAGAAGGTTTATGGAGTGACAAACATGTCATGAAAGTGCGCCTAGGTCTGTTTTGTTGAGATTTAAGGGGCAATTTGTTTCCATTTAACCGCCTGTTTTTGTTTGTGGTGGAAACATGAAATTTTACACCCTTCAACCACATCTCCAGCTTTCAAGAATATATCAATGGTTAGAATAATCAGAACAGCAAAGGATAGAGGGTGATTTCAATACAAATTCCGTCATTTTTTTAAGGTTTTCCAACCTAGGATTTGGCCGATGCGAAAGATCGGTTTTCTAAAACTGATGCAGTCAACTAGGGTTTTTGTGCACTGCAGTTTTGTGTTTGATAATAGGCCAGGGCAGGTTTCAGTACTTTAAAAAAGATAAACAGCAAGAGCTCAATCACTTTTAAAAATTTGGGCTCTACTTTCTAGCTCCAAACACTTGATCAAACAAGAGTTGTAATAGTGAGGTTCACTGGAGACATGGAGGTCAATATCAATTGAATTGCCATAGGTTACTCGAAACATGAGTTGCGGTAGAAATTGACTGTAAGCGGCATTCGAAAATTGTTCCAAACATGTTTAACGAATAAGTCGGTGAACCAAGAGGATCCGGTACTTTGATTGCCTTGTTGTATAGTAGTGGTGATCTACGCCAAATGCAATCTTCACCAACAACTTAAGGATCAACCCTAAAAGGAAGCCAAGAGTGCGGAAAACGCTTCCTACACCAATCTAAGCAGAGGAGATAGTGCAAAAAAATTCTAACACCATAACAATTACAGTTTCATATGCACATTCAACACACCATAAAATATATTAAGAACAAAATAACATAACATAGTATATACGTGGGAAAACCTTTTTAAGAGAAAAACCTCACTCCAAAACACAGCCCAATGTATTATCAGAAAATGGAGTTTACAATACAATCACAAAGCCATGCTTTTGCAAGTATTCACATTTCAACAGAATTCTGGAGAAATTCCAGCAACATAACAATTCCTGTTAAAATAACCAACACCACTCCAAAATACAAGTGCTCAATATATAAAAGTTTTCAATGCATAAAATGGATGTTTCCAAAATGGTATGTCTAGAATGCCACATGTCATCATCCTCTTCACTACATGCATGCAAGACTGAAGATTGACATGCAAATTGTCTTTCTTATCCTGCACATGCAAACTGAAAACTGCCACATGCAACACTTAACAAGCAATGCATCCACTTAACATGCAAGGCACAAGCAACCTACAAATTGAAACATTGCATGTAATGCGCCTACATGCACGACTCCACCTGTCTTGGCAATTTCCAAAATGGACGACTCCTCTATAATAGTTCCTGACACTATTAACTAGCAATCTGACATGAGCTAACTATCAACTATGACTGCAGTCAACTCATACAAAGTGGGACACCTACCTCCTAAAAAATAGGAACCATGTCACCCATGCCACTTCACATGTAGGATGACAATTCAAAGTGCCACTCCCACAAATGACATCATTGAGTGCACATATAATTAAATTACATAGACTAATTATCAACATAATAACAACATTAATAATTAAAAAATCAATACTAAGAAATTAAAGGTTGAGAGACTTGAGATAACACCTTATTTCT
Source organism: Sequoia sempervirens (assembly GCA_007258455.2). Lineage (NCBI taxonomy): Eukaryota > Viridiplantae > Streptophyta > Pinopsida > Cupressales > Cupressaceae > Sequoia > Sequoia sempervirens. Next base: position 127,791 of record VDFB02033396.1, read on the forward strand.
ATCAATCCCAAGCATAAGTGGTCATATCACAAAGTCTTTTCGATACAATACTGCATTACAGTTTTGTAAGTTGATCTGTGTCTTTGTATTCTCTTTGATTAAATACTCTGATTATTGGTATTGGTGCAGACTATCATCCATAAATTGTTCCATGCATAACACATTAGAATCTGTTTTAGTGTCACCCTAAGATGCCTCTAGGACCAAAACAAGTGGTATCAAAGTGTATCTCCTATTACATAACCATGGTGTTATAACAATTTTATGACATTCATGCGTCTTTCAAATGAATTGAATTGCTCATCGTGATTCTCAATTTCAAAGCATAAAAGATCCAATCACTTGGTTATTATTTGCACTAATGATTTTGGGGTTTTCTTGATGAACCTTGGTATCTACACTCTACAGCACTGCATCTATAGCTCTCAAATAACCAGGATAGTGTGAAGACTTTTTAGTTTCTTGCTGATGTTCTCATATTTTGTAACCTGGACCTGAGAAAATTAGATGAGAATAAAGCCATGCAAAGACTACAGATTGCTTGAAGAGAGTAAAACAAATAAATCCATGTAAAGTTCAAAGATTAATTTTAGATGGATAAAACAAATAAAGCCATGCAAAGGGTGTAATTTTTAGAGGGATAAAGCAAATAGAGCCATGCAGAGAGGCTAAAGATTGCTTTAGGAGGATAAGGCAAGGAAAGGGTATTATTTGGAGGAATCTTGTATTTAGGAGCGTGTCTGAATATAGGAAAGGGATTCCTAATTTCTGAGTATGGCATGACTTTTTATTTAGGAGTTTTTCCTTTATACAAACTCATGTGATCTAGCTTGACCAGCACAGATTTGTCTGTCTCATAATTTGAATTGGGGAATGGATCAGATAAAAACTTTGTCTGTTCTGTTTACTGGTGGCATCAGTGCCTGGTTTTATCAAATTTATAGTGGTGGACTACCATGACATCAACACCTTTTCATAGGACTACTACCACTCTGCAATAGCCACAATTCCTCTTTTTTATATCAATCCCATAGAGCCTAAGAGGAAATGTGAGGCCACAAGTTTAGCTCAAACTCCCACCCTGATGACAAAGTTGATCAATCTACAGTCCAAAGATGAGGGAGATGATGCTGTTGGCAAAGAATTATATAAACAAAATACTCATAATTTGCAAAAAAACAAAATATTCATAATTCATACATTCAAGCCAAATTTCAATACAAAATTGCAATCAACAATCTTCATTAATGTCGAAAGCCATTCTATAATGGCAGCAAAGGGTGGAGTGTAATGGCATGAGTGTGTTAACAAAAACTCTTACCTTTTATCTTAAATTTGACAATCATTTACATGTCAAAATATTAATATATAACATAGTTGCCGGGAGACACGTCTCCCCCCCTTAGAAATGCGTCTCGGAGACCGGTACTGTCTCCGGAGACGTCTCTAGGAGGCTGGAGACTTCCACTGAAGTTTCCCGAGTACCGTGACATCTCCTGCTGTAGAAAACGACGTCTCCCGCTAAAATACCTAAAAAAACTTTAAAGTTTAAACATTTGAAACTTTAAAAATTAAAGCGTAATGTATTTGACGCGTCTAAGAGATTAAATTATTGTTTTGAAAGTTCAATGTCATCATATTTTAAGATTTTCTATAAATTACTAATTTTATTTTCAGATTTTCTATAAATTATTAATTTTTTTATTTTTATTTTATTTTTATATTAAAAAAAATGGCATCTCCAAGTACCCCCGTCTCCTATTTTCAGAAAAAAGTCGTACCGGTACCGGTACCAATCTCCCGTACCAGTACCAATACCAATCTCGCGGCAACTATGATATATAATGATAAACATGATATTTCCAAAATAAACAAGATATAGAATTTATGTCTCCATGTATGTTGTAAATAAAATAGTTCCAAAGAAAATAAAATAACGCTTAAGTAAATAAAATAGCTCCAAGTTGATATCCCTCAGCATTTTGTAGATTGATGCATTTAAGATATCTATACTAGTATTGCTCTTCATTGAGAGCATCAAGGTCAACTTTTGATTTGTTTGAACAAGAATAACATCTAAATTGGCACACCCACGGGTTACGTCTAAAATCCTCATTGCCATTTTGTTGTTATCGTCTTTCTTAACTAAGTGGATAGAGGAGTATGAACTCCAATTCTGCTTAACCGAAGAGGAACTTCCAACTTGATGAAATTGCATACAAAGTTGATACAACATTTGCAATTATAAAATATAATATATAGTAGCAAAAAAAACGTAGAATTTTTATTGCAAGAGGCCGCAAGTAAATACAGTGCAAGTATCATGAGATACCACCATTTATGAGCATCCTTCTCATATTTTTATTGAAGAGTGCAAGTCTCATAATGCCTTGAAAATATGAAATGACCAAACTCACCCAAGACAGTATGTTGTACATCTAGATCTAGGAATATTCGTCTAAATGGGGCCTTGTACCCATTAGCAACCTCTTAATCTCTTTTTATTGTAATATTTTTGGGGGACAAAGCAAGTGCTAGGAGATGCAAGGATGAGGCCATCTTGTTCCAACGCTCAACAATGATTCTCTACACTCTTTTGAAAATGCTTTTGTACGGTTATTCTCATCAGCTTGTTTTATAGTCCTTATTCTTTCAAGCATGAAGTCCATGATCAATCCATATCAACAAACCTAATCATACTCAAGATGGTTTCAATAAAACTCAAAATATAATCCACACAAACTGGCCAATCTTTATTAGGATCAATGCAATGACCTTTTGGTCTTTGCTTGCCTCAATACACATGGCAATTAATGGCTCTCACACCTTCACAAGTCATCTCAAGATGATTGTGTGATGTAAATCGAGTCTTAGCAACCTTACACAGTGTAAAAAAAAAAACAAATTAAAAAGTAGATGATATATTATATAACTAAAATTTATTATAATTTATTTTACAGCAAACTTAAAGTAACTCATAAAAATGATAAAATATTGAAATTTCATAAATTTGCTTTCAACAACTCCAACTTAGAAAAGAACCTAAAGATGGCTTGTGATAAATGATTTATCACAAGCATTTGCATCTCCTCAATCTCGGTATCCCACTTGATTTGTGTACCAATCGTATGCATCACCAAGTTGAGGGAGTGGATGGCACATGGAGTCAAAAAAATATAGTTGGTGTAAATAGGGACATTATCAAACTAGTTATCTTCTAGTGTTTTTAGTCAAAGTCCTATTCACATTAATTAAGTCCTAACTTAAAATCTTCTTTTATTTTTTGTCTCACTTCATGTGGTTGAGACACATGTACTCACTTTTTGAGACACCTGACTCGTGTGCATGACACTTTTAGTCACGCTTGTCTTATGCATATGACACATTAGGGGATACATGTCCTAGTCACATACAAAGTGGTTAGAGTCCACAACTACCTTCTCATTCCACTCCTTTTCTATATAATCAAGTGGTTCACATGTAATTGTACGCTTTTTAAGGTTGCACATAGTATATGAATAATATCATTGCATTTTGGTATTAATGTAAATCTCTTGTAGAAGGCATATTCTTGTTTAGCAGGATCTAATGGGCTATGAGGATCAAACATCTGACTTCAATTAATATGTCTATATGTAGCCTCTACTAATAAAACTGCCGCCTTGCAATTTGTTGCATCCTTCACTTGCCCCTCACAGTTAACTACCTTCAAAAACATCACCTCTTTAGGGTAGACTGCAATGACATCAATTGATGGTCTATTTTTGCAATCCTCCCATCCATAAGAAATGGACACTCCTATTTCAGTTCACATTTCCTTAATCACTTACTGATGTCTCTATGAAAGCTATTACTTCGGACAATAAGCTGGTGCAAACCTTTTCGTGCCCAAGACCAGTAAAGTCAATAGATGCATTAAGAATTGTCATCACCATTTTCTGCCAATATGATGATCTCACCAGATTGAAAGGAAGTCCATTTCCATAAATGCAACAAACAATGCGTTAATCTACAATCTCCATCATCTCATTCTAGGACTTTTTCCAATCTCATTCTAGGACTTTTTCCAATCGGCCTCTTTTACAAAAAATAGAGGGGGTATCGTTTTCTTGGAAAGATAGTAGCAGATGAAAAGATGTGGGGTGGCCAGCATTGCAGGGCCAATGGGAGGTTTGCACGATGCTTTCTTGGATAGAGGATGTGATCTTCTTTCTCTCTCATTTACAATGTCAACATCTTCTTGTTCTAGGATATATGTCATAATGTGCTCTTTGGGTGACCCTTTTTTGTTTGGCTGTAGAAAAGCTCTTACTCATTGTCCAGTCATAGAGCACAAGTGAGCCTCCAATGGACTATACAAGCTTCTATACTCATTCCCACATTGACTACAATACCAACATAAACCCCCAGCTCGAGGATGCTTCTCAATCATGGTTACATGTTGCCAAAAAAGTGACACTTGGTCAATTTTGAACTGCTTACTTGTCATTAGGCCTATTAAACTAGAACTAGCGACCATTTTGTATGAATAACAAAACCCTAGAGTACATTAACCTAAGAAAAACAAAATAAAATTTTACAAAAAAATAACATTATAACCCTTAATATGTTTATAAGATTGAAAAAATCATTTGAACTTACATTTGATTGATAAATCTTGCAGGTACAAGCTGCAGCTATTTTTCTCCCATAACACTTAACAGACATAATAGAAATATCTTTGTCTATCCTTAACCTTCGAAAATAAACAGCAAGCAGCTTCAAGAATGTAGAGTGGCAGCTTGGAGGCAAAGAAAGTGTTTTACTCTCTTATATGTCAACTGAATGTTGTTTGATTTACTTTATGCCAAAATAGGTCATATTGAGTCACTTAAGGTTAAATAAGGAACTAAAAATCTGTTTTTTTGTTTAAAAAAATGCTTTAATTGTTGGATTTTTCTATCATGACTATGGGTTCGCATTGAGTATGCCAAGATTCAACAAGGATCTGTCCTAGGCACCTTGGGTTTGTTGGGGGTCTCTATAGGACGAGCCCATGGCAAACCCAAGGTGCCCAAGATAGACCCAAGTGAACCAACAAGACGTGTTGAATCGCATTTTGCCAATTTGTTGATTGTTTTTGACAAACCTGGCTTCTTGGTTGTAAAAGGAACTTCTTATCAAATGGTCCTATAGCAAAATCTTCCTACAGTTTGGAAAGGCAATTGAAATTCACAACACTACCAATTGAACTATTAGTTTGAGTGCTTCCCTTTTCCCCTCCCACATCTACATTGTTATGTTTCGTATTCCAATGCTCATCATCATCATCACTTACATTATAGCACCTCATAATGATACTACAAAAAATAAAGCTTACTGTTTTACTTTACTACATAAGTAAGGACTCAAGACACAAGGATTTTCTTTTTATTTCTTTTTTACTTCAAGTTGCAAGAAGCATAAAATCAAAGGATACACGAGAGTTAAAATCTTTGTTCCTTCTTTGTTTTAATTAAACTAATGTAACTAAAAATTAACAATTTCTTCAAAGCTCGCTTTACTTTACTACGCAAGGACTCAAGACACAAGGATTTTCTTTTTATTTCTTTGTTACTTCAAGTTGCAAGAAGCATAAAATCAAAGGATACACGAGTTAAAATCTTTGTTCCTTCTTTGCTTTAATTAAACTAATGTAACTAAAAATTAACAATTTCTTCAAAGCTCAAACAAAGACTTTCATTTGTTTTCTTACTTCAAGTCGTACAAAGTACAAAAACAAAAGATACACAAAAGAAGCAATCCTTAATTGCTTAATTAGCCCAATGCATTATGTAACTGAAAATTATTAATTAAGTAGTTCTCACAAGGTTCAAACAAAGATTTTCCTTCTATTTTTCTTACCACAAATAAAGCACAAAAACAAAGGATACACAAAACCTGCAACCCTTGTTTGAGTTTTAGTTATCTAAGACTCCTAAGAGATGAACACATTTTTCGATTAGCCAAATGCAACTAAAAAATTAAAAATTAACTAGTAGTAGCTAAAATAAAAAGCAACCATTAGTTGTACAAAGACGAGGAATTTTCTTCTATGTGCAGAAAACATAGAAGTAGAGAATACACGGAAGGGCAACCCCATTTTGTATTTATGTCAAAATTAAATTAAATTTTTTTTTAAAAACACTAAAAGATTTCTGAATTTCCTTTTGTTTTTCTTACTTGAGATTGCATGAGGCAAAGAAACAGAGGATATACAAAAGTTAAATCTAGTTTATTTAATTTAGAATTTTAATAATTATGGAAAAGTTAAATTTAGTTTAGGCAAAAAAAAATTAAAAAACAATTTTTTCCTACTTTGACCTGGTTTTGATCGGTTTATTGAAAAACTAGGCAACCAAAGTTGGATATACACAGTGCAGGTGGCAAGTCTATTTAAAACATGGGTACCTGCACGTTTTCCCATTTTCTGTGACTATGGAGTTCACCTTCTTCTAGATGGAGTTATGACATGCCCATATAAACATGGCAACTTAGCCTGCAATCACACCAGTGATGCCATAGGCTATAGGCAACCCAAGGATGTTTGGGTTCTACTAATTCAAATGCCAAAAAACACATTCCTATGAAACAAAAGTATCAATAACTTGGGTAGGAATTGTCAAATTTTCATTTCCATTCACATAGATTTCTTCAATTCTAATTTTTCATAACCAAATATGCAATTGTTCTCATCTCTTCAACTACAAGAACAAGGTGAAACCAGTCAACATAGTTGACAAAAATTTATGGTGTCTATGTTGTATGAACAAATGTAGGTTACACGCAACTGCATCTACTGCCACTATGGCAGAGAAACTATCCGGGACAAAAAACTAGTTTAACGCACAAAAGGTTATAGATTTATTGCACTTAACGGAGGCAGGAATGATGTGTCTGTTCACCAGTTGTTGCTTCACAATGAAGACTTCTGTTGCTTAGAGGAAGGTATGTCTATGAAGTTGGTTGTTGAGCATTATCGAGATAGCCATCCAAGGTTTTTGATCAAGGTTTCAGTGTTAGCAGCGACTATGGTGGTGGCAGTTTCAGCAGTGGTGGTGCTTTCAGTTTGCTCCACCCTAGCACACCACCCTCCTACTGCCCTTATAGTTGGCCTTTTCTTGCTTGTAGATGCCCTTCTTCTCCCCCTACAATCCCAATTACCCCTTGCATTCCTACTCATGTTGTTCAATTGCCTATCTACGTTCTTCACTTTCAGTGACTTGAATCTTGTTCCTTTTCAACTGTCCTGTATAACAATTGATTCCTTTCTCAATTTTCTTCCCTTCCTTTTAGTCCTCCCCCTTCTCTGAGATCTGGTATTATTAAAAAAACGAGATTGACCCCTACTTTGGGGTTTAGGTCAGATGTTTTAGAGGAAGAAGAATACCAAGCTAAACATGGTTTGATCTGCAGATTTTACAATTTTTCGCTGTCCCTTGTGGATCTCTATACCTAGATCTCGAGGTCTTGTAAACCTTCTCTATCTACGAAGCTCAGCCAATCTGGAAGGTTGGATCACTGTCTCAAACAAGAAGACTTATTTTTCTAAGAAGACCTCCTCCCACATGGTAATTAGATCTCACAAGAAGAAGGTGATGTCAGCAAACCCTCGGCTGTGGCTCATTAGTTAGAGGTGGATTTCTTGCATGCTGCTGCTTTGGTGCAGCTTGTCCTACGCAATTATGCTTTGAGTAGCTTTAGTTGTATTGTTGCCATTTTCTCTAGTTAGTTCTCTCTTCTCATGTTGTAATTCTCTCTTCTCATGTTGCAATTTTCTCTTCTCATGTTATAATTCTGACCATGTTCGGTCATCTTTAATAAAGGTGAGGGCCTCAATAGACCCCTCAATTTATCAATCAAAAAAGAAGGTTTATACGCTGACACTGGATGGAAAACTCACATATGTCGAGAACCTAAGTAAACATTATTTGTCTAGCCACAAATTGCAGCATGCTTTAAGTATGATGAGCACCATAATCAGAACCTCCAAAATAATCTAACTTATGATCAGTAATAGAGTTAACGACATCATCAATGATCAAATACATCCACACTATAGTACAATGAGCTACATTCTAATCAATATGTTCATCATGGTTTGGAAAGCATGCAAGATGATAAGGAGCTAGAAATGAGGGTTGTCACCTACACAGCCTGGAAAACAAAGCTTTTAGAGAAAAAAAGAGGGTCATTGTCTTGGTCAACATACTGATCGTACATAATCAGATTTTGTCAAAAAGCTTCTAACAAACCTTGTGACAATGAAGAGCACACGATTCTATTATAACAGAATAAATGCACAATCGAACTCCATTGAAAGATGTATATAACTTAACTTGGGAAATCCGGGCCTGAGTTACTATCTGGCTCAATATGACAACAATGGCCTCTCGATTCTTTATGACCCGACCATAAAACAATCCAATTCATCATTATGTCAATGCCCTTTACAACTGAAATTAAATATGGGTGGAGGGGAGGGATATTTCTGAAGCAACATCGGTCCACATAAAATGTGAGGAAAACCCTTAGACAATGAGTTAAGATGCATAGAAAAACACAGCAAGGTATTCTGGCATATGTTCCTAACTTCCTACTATGAAAATAATATGATTTCTAGTTTAGAATCTTTTAATGAAGTTGATATGATTTCACATAAGTAGAAAACAGCGTAAAATAAGATGTATTACAAATTTAAATTCTAAACAAGTATAGACATTAAAAAACTGAAATGAACTTTTCAAACACAAAACACCTTATGACAATACCAGACCAAAACTATTGAGCAACAAGATTCAATTGTACCACATCAATACATTCTCTTAGCCTCCAAATGATACTTCATAATAACTCCCGAGCTGCACCAGGTCTAATATAATTATGAAAAACAGAAGGAACCCAACCAAAAAAATTCAAGAGTGACTCACCAATTTTTATCAGTCTGTGTATAGTCCCTTGCTCGGTTTATGCAAAACCCATAGAAATACAAGCTCTTGCTGCACAAGCAAATTATGATTGGAACCCATCCCTGTCCATATTTGGCAGGGACATGCCCTGCAGTTTGGTGGGTTTAAACAGGAACGCCAAGTAAGAATAACTGAGGTGCACCAAAATTTATTTCAACACGCATAAAGCAAAATTGGGTATATGCATTTGAACCAGAGTTACCTAACCAAACTTCTATTCAACCAGCAAGAATCTATTCATGTTGAAAATTAGCACGAAAACATTGGAGGATTGGTTTTGTCAATCAATAGGTAATTATAATTATTGGCAATGAGAATCTACCCACCACACATTCCTCTGTCCGGATGAATTCCTGTTTTTTTCATACATTCTTCATTGATGAATCAAAGGCACAAAGCATCAGAATTTGTGGGACCCCATAGTTGACTAGATAGGATGGTGGTCATCAACAGCATCTTTTTCCCGGTTTACCAGGTTTACTGCATCTTTGGGTGGCTCGAGATCATAAAAGTTATAAAAAAAATTAAGTAATTTGACTTTATAAAGCTTTAAAAGAAAAGAGGTTTGACACAATTTTACTTAAAAGTATATGTTGCAATTTCCTGCCATTAGTTGTTAAAATGCTTATATTTTCTAAAGATCAATAAGATCTTTATTTTATTTTTCCTTTCATATTTAAGGCTGAGTGAAGAAAATTAATCTGTATATAAAAGGAGAAGAAAATTAATCTTAAGAGAAGAAAATTACCCTGAAGAAAACTAACCCCCCACATATATATTGGTGAAATTAGAATATTTATGTCATTTTCTATTTAGTTTTATACATGTTTTGATGTGAGTGTTTTAATATGATAATATAATGACAAGTGGCATATTTTTGCATTAGACTTGCTTCATGCATCTTTATTTTATTCTCATTTTGCACTAATTTTCATGCATTTGTTCTCTACTTCAAAATTACCACTTTATGCCTTCATATGATTTCTAAGGAATGTGAGATTGATCTTGACTAGCCTTGCGAAAATGACCCCCAAAATTCAAGTTATCGAATTCAAATTTTAAAATTATCGCTCTTTCCTACTAGTTGTCATGAGCCAACTTAACATACATTTCATGTGATTTGTTGTCATGTCATGGTATTTAAAGCCATTCATTGTGCACTCAAACACATAAATGATGAATATGAAAAGAATGCAAGAATCATGATACAAAAGAATAATTAGAGCACACTTCAATTCTAAAGAGCAACGAAGGGATAAAAAAGCATTATAGTTATATAGGTTACATGTATGTCTACAAATGTTGTCTTCAATCTTTCTCATCACCATTGATTTGGTCCACCAAGGGGTATGACAGAGAACCTATTCACTTAACAAATCTACAAGCTCTTCAACAATGTCTCTAGACATCACCTTGATTTCTTGAATATTCAATAGGTGAAGGTGAATAGAATCTTATGTGCACTTTTTGTTAAATTAGTTTTGCATGGCTCAAACTAGTTTCACATGTCATATTGGGTTTGTGGTAGTTAGGATAAACTGCACAAGATGAGACATCAATCCATAAAGTTATGTGTGCTAGTTTAGACTTTGGGATATTCATCAAACTAAGGTAGGCAATTTCATGATAGAGGAAAACCATTCCAAAATGTCTTTTATTCAACATTGATCCTAAAGCTAAGTATACTTATTAGCTCATTAATTTTCATACTTTTGTGAGCCCAACCCAAATATCTACATCAATTGTTTGCTAATTAATTACATTTATTAAGCATAGATTGTTTTATGTAGAGGTGTTTCTCCCTCTACATTTTTGGCAAATTAAAATTTTCAAACATGACCCAGGTTTTCTTATCCTTCATCAAGATTTTAAATCATTTTCTTAATTTCTTATATCATCACACCAATTTTAGAAACACGCCACATCAAATGGAGTTTTATCACATTGCCACATCACATGGATTTTTATTGCATGGATTCATCACATAGAGTTTTTCATACCACTTTTCCAAGTATGCAAATTTCACAATTTGTGTTTATTTTGTTCATGTGGAAAACTCTACTCATTACACTCTTTTTAATTATTTTGTAGGTTTCAATAAAGCGTGTATTCTAAGGAGAGTACAAGAAGAAAATGTGTATCCTTTTTGAAGGACCCCTATCCTTTTTATGAGTGTTTGAATATTTATTTTTTATGTTGGTTAAGTATACTTTGAAATGCATGCTCATGTTAGATTCACATGCATATCAAAGTGGAGCCAAAATGTAATGGTGAAATTATTATACCCATGCTATTTCTCATTTAGTTTTATTCTCCCTTGATTTGAGTGTCTTAATGTAGTAATATATTGACAAGTGGCATACTTATGTGTCAAACTTGACTCATTCATCCTTATTTCACTCTCATTTTGCACTAATTTCCATACATCCATTTCCTACCTCAAGGTCACCATATTATTCCTTCATATCACTTCCAGGGGCCAAAGGATTAATTTCGATAAACCCTACAGAGCATAGAAATGACACCCAAAATTCAAGTCAAAATTAAATTTCAACTTTATTGTCCCCTTCTAGCTATTATGAGTCAACTTAACACACATTTCATGTGCAACACGTTATGTCATGGCATTTAAATATGTTATTGTGCACTAAAAAAACATGAAGGATGAATGCAAAAAGAATGTAAGGATCATGGTAGAGAAAAAATTAAAGCACAGTTCAATTCTAAAGGGAAATAAAGAAATCAAATTTGCTTCACCATGTAGGATGCATGTATATGCATGTCATATTTTATTTTTATCATAATTATTAATTTTGTCTGCCAAGGGGTTGACCTAGGAGAACCCATTTACCTATCAAGTTGGAAAGCTACTTAATGGTGTCTATAGACATAACCTTGAATTCTCAAATATCTAGTCTACAAGGGCAAATGGATTATCATAGAAAAAATTTATCAATTCAAATTTGCACAACTCATATGAGTTATGTGTATCAAATCAAGTTCCTAGCAATTGAGGTTGCTTTAGGAGGGTGAGACATCAATCCACAAATTTGTATGTGATAATTAAAACTCTAAGATATTCATTAGACCAAAGCATACAATTTAATGACAAAGACAAATCGTTTTAGAACAACATTAACATCATTTATCAATCATCAATCCTAGAGCTAAGTACACATGTCTTTGCATTTAGTTTATGTACTTTTATTTCATGTATATGTCCCAACTCAAATATCTAGGCTAACTATTTGCTAATTGATTACATTTATTTAATTAAGGTCTATATTTTGTGTACCATAAATATTTTTATGTAGAGGGAAAACACCTCCATATGCATACATGTGTGCATCTAGATGGGTGACCTCACAATAGTGTATCCCACTTTTTGGCCAAAGTGGGACTTGAAATCAACATTTTCACCAACTATTCACGTTATGCCACCTATAGTAACTAAACTGTTAAGAAATTGAAGATGATGTGAACTAGTAATTTTTAAGATTTTGTCTATAAATTATAAGTACATTTTTAAAAAATTAAGAAATAATTTGTGATTTTTTTCATAACTTTTAATAACTTATTTTTCATAGTTAACAATATTTTATAAAGTAATATTACTTCGAGAAAACATAAATTTATTTGTAGAAAGGATAAAATTATAATTTTTTAAACATAGATTCGTAACACCAATATAGTGCACATATATTCTTTCATATTATTTTGTTGCATAATTTTTTAATAACTTTTTGAAGTGAGATTAGTTCTATAATTTAGACATAGGTTACTTCAATAATGCATAAATTTTTTTGTATGCATCTGAATTAACTTTTGTTTTGTTCAAATAAGAACATCAATAGCTAGTGCATAGATATTTTCAAAAAAAAATTATACTATTTTATTATTTTTTCATGTGTGTGGAACAAAGACCTTAATGATTGTTGAAAAACCTATCTTCATTAGAAAATATAAAATAAATATAATAATCAAATTTAAATAATTCAAAATTATACTCATTGGAAAGCTTATTTCAAGTATTACAATCATGAAAAATATCTTGTCTAGTTGATTCCATTTTAAGGTCCAACTAGAGGTTTGAAATCAAAAATTTCAAAGAAAATATGATGCTTAAGGTGGAAAATTCATTTCTAGAACCTTTGTTTGAAGGACCTTTGAATGAAGGTATGTCCTTTCCATGATAAAAATAAATAAAAGGAAATATCTTCAAACAAAGGACCATGTTCGTTTGAAGGTGATTTATGACTCACCTTTGAACGAAGGTATTATGATATTTTTTGCCTCATCCAATTTGAAAAAACTAATGTCCCAAGTTTGGGACTCACTATTGTGGTTTTACCTAGATACATGTGAGTATATATATTTATACATATACATGTGCATGTATATGGTGCATATATATAAATGTGTATCTAATAATACTACATATACATATATAGATATACCATATACATACACGTGTGTATATATGGTGTGTATCTATGTGTGTGTGTATGTGTACATGCATAGATAATATACACATATAAATGTATAGTTTATGGTATATATGTGTATATATGGTACATATATACACATCTATGTGACTCAATCTTGCATTCCCAATGTTTGTATTTATTTATCATTTTATCTTCATATGAGGAGTGAGGAATCCCACTTTGAGGTGGCATCCTTTACCACATTTTGATCATCTTGGAATGAGTGTAAGAGAATCTAAATATCATTATGGCATTGTAAGGTGTGAGTTACTTATAACAAATTATTATGAAGTGTAAAAGCATGTTAATAGGGGGTTAGATGGGAACCTTGACCTACATTATTACAATATTACATTTTATGTCATAAAGCATCTTTAAATGCATAATGGAGCCAACTAGGGGCACCCAAGTTTGGGTGGTCAAATATGACAAGTAATGACAAAATAACAATGTGTAAGGAATATGCCAAAAATAGAGTAGAAGACCAATACCAAGGGAAATGTTGGAATTTGTGCAATGGGATTTGAGTGTCATACCTCCTTTAGGATTGTACATGGTTTTCCAAAACTATTTGATGGTTTCTATTTTATGCTTCGTCTATTTATTGGTGCTTGGAGACGGAGTTGATGATGATTAATTTGCAAATACTATTATGTTGCCAAAATTATTGTAGATTTATATGTTGGTGATACTCCTATAAAGGCATAGTTTGAATACTATATTGTAACCATCATTGAATAATATAATTGGTATTTATTTTAGAGTGGAGTTTATCTCCTTAAAGGTTTTCCCCATAGTAGTGGTATAGTATTGTATTATGCTTTATGTTTTTGTGTATTCTTTATAAAAATATAAAGATTAAATTTATTTAAATATACCTCTCCTCAAAGATTAGTGTAGGAAGAATTTTTACACATGTGCTTCCTTTCATTTGGTATCAAATCCTTATCACCTTAAATTATAGCTATTAGAGGTAGAGTTTTTTGTATAAATCTTGGACTAAGTGAGAGCTTGCATAAAAAAGAGACCTTATTATAGGAAAAATAGCAAACACATCAAAGATGGACATGGAGAAGTTCACAAACACTAATTTTGAGCTTTGGAAGCTTAAGATGGATAATATGCTTATAGATCAAGATCTATGGGTTGTAGCATCTAGATCCAAAATTTTAACATTACAAGAAGATTGAGACAAATTAGATAGAAAAGTGAAGGGCCTCATTTTTTTTTTTTTGGTAGAATATATGTTGTTAAATTTACATGAAGAAGCCACTGCAATACATCTTTGGAAGAAGTTAGGAGAGATTTATTATGCTAAATCCCTAGTAAATAAACTTTTTGTAGGAAATTTGTATACCCTTAGGATGGAGGATGGTGGTTCTATGGTTGAGCATCTAAAAACATTCAATATGATTACACTAGTACAGAAACAACAATATATGATTAAAAAACTACTAAAAATTGCATATAAATGACTGAACATGGTCACGTGACCATTAGTAGTTTATTGCCAGTCATTTATAACACGACCGAATTGATGACTAAACCATTTTTAGTCATTTATTGGTTGTTTTGATTCATTGATTTGGTAGTATATTTAGTCGTTAATTTAGTCATTGATTGTTGTAAACTGGTCACTTATTTAGTCATTTTGTATTCACTGATATATTTAATCGTTAATTTAGTCATTGATTGTTGTTAATTGGTCACTTATTTAGTCATTTGTATTCACTGATTTCCGTCTATTGGTAGTGTATTTAGTCATTAATTTTAATCATCATTTTGATCAATTTGGTAGTTTATTTAATTGTTTTTGTTCACTAATTTTTGTCAACTAGTAGTATATTGATACATTGCTTATTAATTGCATAATCATTATATTTAGTCATATTTATTCACTGCTCTGTCAATTGGTAGTTTATTTAATTATTTTTATTCACTGATTTTTGCTTAAAAGTGTTGGAAATGAGATAATGATTTTGAGGTTTAAACATAAAACACAAAAAAACATAATCAATCATTCATTTGTACATAATGAAATAGCTATTAAGAAGGAAAAATACTAAAATTTTATTGAGAAAAGGTGTTCTTACAACAGATACAAGACTTAAATATGTGTCTTTTCTTTGAAAAATGTGTTATAAAGTGTGAATCTCAGTGCTGTGACTGAGAAAACTGAGTTACAATGCTTTATTTTTTGCTTATACAACTCCAAAACATGAAAGAACTACTTGAAAAATGAAGCCTAAGGGTCCTATATCTCATCCCATACATGAAGCCTAAGGGTCCTATGTACATCCTGACTTCCTTCACTCACAAGATGCTCTAAAAATTGTGTCAACAATTGAAGTTGGTTCCTTGAATAAACAAAGACAAAACAAGAATTGTTGGCTTAATATAAACCTTATGGAAATTGAAAAATAGCTTTGGATATTTTATACATTACCTTTTTCTCGCATACTTCAACAAGTGGTTCAACAGGAAGGAGAGAACGAACTGAAAGAATAAGGCCTTTGATGAAGTCCTCGGGACAATCATCATCAAGCAACTGACCAACAACTAAAGGAGCATTATCAGTTTAGTAAAAAAATCATCAATTTCAAAGATCATCAAACTTTATAATGTTAAGTACTAAGAACATAATATGCTCATATTCTAAGTGCGCCTTTAGCAACATCATAGCCATAATAAAGATTCTCTTGTTCTAGTAGTTTTCCCACTACAACAACACCCTTAACACCAACATTGGAAGCAATTATATGTACAGGAGACTTCAAAAAATAGAAAAAAAAATGATTAAACACTAAGATAAAGTCTATTTCTAGACATAAACAAAAGAAAGTCTAGGTTAGTAATTTATACCTTCAATGCATTATGAATTATCTGAACTCCAATCTTTTGGTCAAAGTTGGTTGTAGGAATTGTATCAAGCTCTTTTATTGCATAGAGAAGAGCAACACCACCACCTAGAATGTATCTTCCAATAAGCACAGAGCTATAACCTTCCTAACAAAAATTTTACCATCTCTAATGCTTTAATGAAATTTACAAATTTGTTTACTTGGTAAAATGCCCTTTTCTATTGTTGCCTTCATTGCATTCAATGCATTAGTGACTATCTTTTTTCTCTCTAACTTAAATCTCACTGGATCCTCCAATCTAAATTAAATAAAAAAGACCATCAAAAAAATCTAGATACAATGTATCATCCTAATTTGAAAATATTGAAAATTATCTTCAAACAACTGATCATAGTTTGATTATAAGTTAAACCTTGAGAACAATAACTCATCCTGATAGCTTTTCCAACCTCTCTTGGAGCTTTTCTTTGTCATAATCAAATCTGCTTGCTTCAATATTACTATAGATCTGTGACCAAATATTTTGTCAGCCATGCCAAGCATACCAACACAAATCTCTTACCAGCTCTATTGTCACCAAGCATTATAGTCTTGCAAAAATATTATCACACTTCACTCTAATAAAACTCACCTACTCACATCTCTCTTCAATTTATTTTTTGTAACCACCTCCATCAAGAATTATAGTGTCATCCTTAAAGACACTCACCTAGAATAAAGAAAAACTAATCTTATCATACAAAAAAATGTTAAAATGACAAAAAGAATTTGAGTAACAACATAGCAAAAATCTTGTCCATGGATGATAGCAACATTATACGCCTATATACAAGGATACTACTATGCTTACCTACCTTCTTAGCTATTCCAAGCATGCAAAATTCTACTTTGTCAAGCTTCATACCAAGATCCTCTAATATGACCTGAAGATAACTACCAGCCATAAATACTTTTCCTTGAGAAGTGGAGAAAACAAAATGTCAAAATGAATGCAAACTAACTCAATTAAGAAACAAATTTGTTTCAATAGGTGTCGTCACATGAAGAAACCAAACTTGCATAACAAACAAGAAACTCCAAAGCCAAAAAAGAGAGTAGATACATAGAAACATAAACCTAACCTGTCCACCAGTAAGTGCAGCAAGATCCTGCAAGTTATTTTTCCTATTTTCACCAAAACCAAGGGCCTTGTGTGATAAATGCAACAAGAAATTATGTTATTTTTTGTAATCAAAACATTGACTAAACATCGATAGATATCCTAAGAATCATAAATCAACCCAAGACACCACAAGACCTCTGTCACATGAATATTGAAAAATTCACTCAACCTTCAAGTGTCAATGATCTTAGTTAAAGCATACTACTATCCAAAGAAAATCACACTCCAAGAACATAGTAATATAATGGTTATCTTGAGGACACCCTAAACATTATTACTAAGATGCCAGTTAAACCTTTGGTGCCTATGGATCATATATGAATACAGGCTGAGTATTCCAGCAACACTACTTTTTTAGTTGGATCCTAAAAATGTTGCAACTTATGTTCTTCTCTAAAACATATGTGTAGAAGTGGGCAAGTGTGGTGAGGTTCAAATAGTAAGGAGATTGATGAAAGATAAAGGAATTAAAAAGACACCTACATGTAGTTGGATTGAAGGGCATAAAATGGTACATGCTTTTTTGTGTAGGAGACATATCACATCCATAAACATAGGAGAGCTATGCAAAATTAGAGAAATTATCTTGGAAAATGAAGGCAACAGGGTATTTCCAGATTCAAGACTTTTACTTAATGTTGTGGAATAGAAGAAAAAAGAATCATTTATCTGCCACCATAGTGAAAAGTTAGAAATTTCATTTGGTTTGTTAAACATGGCCCCTAGTACAACTATTAGAGTTGTTAAGAACCTTCGAGTATGTTCTAATTTTCACATTGCATCTAAATTCATCTTGAAGATTGTTGCAAGAGAAATTGTCGTAAGAGATTTGAACCATTTCCATCATTTTAAATAGGTACAATGTTCTTGTGGAGAATATTGGTGATGCTAAATGAAACAATCTGAAAAATAGGCTTGCACTATAATAATGTGCACTACATCAGATATCCAGTAATAATGAAGGGACATCCATCAAAGCATAATAGCAAGGATTTTTTTGTCATATGTTGTAGTTATAAGTGCCCTACTAGACATACATGAAAATGTGGAAGCATAAACAAGGCAAGTGAACTATTTCAAAAAATCCCTCAAAGAAATGTGATATCATGGAATGTCGTGATTAAAGGATATGTTCAAAATGTGTTTTTCTGAAAAGTCCTTAGAAAATTTTAAGAAAATGCAACCAGTGGGTGTAAATCCCAACTCCTCAACCTTTGAAAGCATCCTTCCTACCTGTGTGTGAATTGGAGCTTTGGATGAGGATATGAGCATCCATCAAAAGCATATTTGGAAGTGGATTTTTATCAAATATTGTAGTTGCAAGTTCCACTTTGGATCATCAAAGACTTCACAAAACCTTCTACACAACCATCACAACATTGCATGGTTGTTGTTGGGCCTTCGTGGTGATGCAGGAAAAGCACCCCACATCACCGTGAAGGCCCAACAACAACCATGCGGTGTTGCGGTGGTTGTTTGTCTGCACAACCACCGTAAAATTGCATAGTTGTTGTTGTTGGATATTGCTAATATGTGGTTGCCATTTATGTCAACACTATTGGAATTAATGTCTTTAAGGTTGTATATGTCGAGGATATTGAGAAAATTGTAATAAAATAAGTTGCAGGTTGTCGGTGATGTAGTGAAGTTCAGTATGGTGGCTAGCTTAGTATATTGATGATAAGAGGTTGCGGATTGAAGGGTTTGTTGAAAAGTATATCTAGTCTATCCACATGAAGTTTCAGAGGTTCGCATGAAGATTTGATTGAGTTATGAGTATATGTGTTCTGATAGTTGTTTTTTTGCTTTAGTTGGTGTTCCTGAAAGAAGATGATGTGATTCTAGTAATTTGAGTTGTTTTGGATGCTTATGTGGTGATTCATGATGCTTTTGGATGTTTCTAGATTGTGCTTTATCTGTTTTGTTGGTCTGCATTGATCGTTGTTCTCGTGATTGGTGATTTCTTTTGTGAGTTCATGTTTTTCATGATCATGGCTGACAGGGTGATTGTAGCGTGTTGTGGATCTTTGAGGCATAATTTTTGAATGTGTTCCATATTTGAGGATTTATTTTTGGGTCCTTACTATGTTGTGGCTGAATTGTTTGGTTCACATTGATAATTGTTTATTGTTTTGGGCTGACAATTTTTACACATTTCATAATTTGTTGGGTTGACATGTAGTCGATGTTATCCTTAGTTGTGGATATTTATGATTGATTTTTTATACCATTTGAAGGTATGGTGTGCGATGTATGTTGAGTGTTGTGTGTGAATAATGTTCTAATCTTTCGAAGGTAGAAGTAAAGTGTGAAGAAGAGTGAGCAGATGTTTATGTGCTTAACCATAACTATAATCAAGCATTAGAAGATGTTATTTTCTTAGTTCAAATTCTTTCGGATGTAATCCAAATGTTTCTATAAGATAGTGAGTCTTCCTTTGGGTAGTGAGCCTTTTTGTATTTGAGCAATGAGCTCTAGGTGGTGTGCCTGAATGCATGTGCATTCCCCATTTATAATTCTTTTATACTTTTAACAGGGTATAATCTTGTGGATTAACCTCCACCATGGTTTTTCCCCTAATAGAGTTTCCACGTAAAAAAAATCTTGGTGTTATGTGTGTTTTTGATGTGGTGATGGTTTATGCTTTCATGTTTATTTATCATATCTGAGAAAAGTTTAATATGTATAATTTTTGTTACAACTGATTCACCCCCCCTCTCATTTTTCTGCCCTTGTGTTGCCAACAGTTGTTGGGCCTTTGTGGTGATGTGGGGTGCTTTCCCCACATCACCGTGAAGGCCCAACAACAATCGTGCGATGTTGTGGTGGTTGTGCAAAAGGTTTTGTGAAGGCTTTGGTGATCTGAAGTGGAACTTGTAACTACAATATCTAATAAAAATCCACTTCCAAATATGATTACTCCTTAATGAGAAATAATCACTCATATAACTGGTTAGTTGGAAGAAAACTGGGAGATAGCATGAGTGCTCAGTTAGCAATTACAATTTTGAAAGCACCTTCCTTGAATGTGAGTGCAATTCAAGAATTTGGTTCAAATACAAACTTTTCTTAGCAAACGGTACTTAAGCTTCCTCAGAAATGTGGTGAGTGTGCAATATTTTCCTCCAAGAGAGTATCAAGAATGACGGGCTATCATGGAGCCATGTATCATCAATTTGTTTTCTCCTTGCTGGCTACCACAACAATTTGTGACTATGTATGTTTTCTATTCAAGGGACCCTCAAAATTTAGTTCAATTCCACCATTCATGTGGGAAAACATTGGTTATGTTGCATATTAAAGCTAAGTTGCTTTGGTTGGGATGTTGGTTCTACATTTTGTGTTGCAAGAATTTTGATTCTATCCTTATCAAGTCTCAAAGTCTACTCTCAAGTTGTGCCTTGTAACATTGAACATTCTACATCACATTACACATTCAAGTAGAGCAGATGACAATTTATTCCATTAGCAAATGAGGGGAGCCTTCTCATTAGTGGATAAGCTATTGTAAAGAGCCCACAAATACTGATATGGGCTCTTGAGAAGTGACCTAGGAAGAATGAGAGCAAGGTTTTCAACCTTTTGAGGTTCTTGCTATGTGAATATTATCATAAATGTGTATTTTGAAACTATGGTAAGAAATATGCTATGTAAATAATCATAAAGATGCCAATGGAAAAGCCAAGTCTCCCTTAATAGCTTGCTCTTCTGCTGGATAATAACATTTTGAAGCAAATTATGGTATTTTGCATAGGTGTAGACATTCTTTGTAAGGCTTAGTTTTAGGTGGACACAAACATTTCATGACATACCTTCTTCCTAATTGTGGAAAACCATTAGAAAGACACATTTGGGCTACAAAATATAGGGCACATATACTCTCAGTCATTGCTTCTCTAGTTGGTATGGAATTAGGTGGATACCGTGGAATAGAGTACATTATATGCTATCTTATGTACCGGGGAAACTTGTGTCAAGATCTGAGTAGGTACTAGATATGTGCATGATAAGGTCTAGGATATATGTATATGATTGAATACAAAGTTACTGATACATGATTGGATAATAGTGAATTATAGTCCAAATAATGAATTATAGAAAAATATTTAACATTCACGTTATTTCATTTAATATTCTTTAAAGCTTATACATTTGAAGCTCTTCTCATTTAACCCCATTAGTTTGATGTGATTATTAGTAAAATCTCATTCAGACAGGAATATAATTAGTTTTTCATTGTTGTATACACCTTGAAAACAACATGTTTCAAGATGGCTCGATCAAGTTGCTAAGGATGTTGTAGCAATACACAAAGATGATGTGACAAGATGAAGGAAAACAATGTTTTAGGAGTGGAAAAGTAATAATATTTTATAAATTTGTTAAATGCCTAATATTAATCCCTTCTCAATTTCTTTTACAGTTTTATTAAATGTTTCTTCTATCAACTCTTGCAGGGTTTCCCTGACACAAAACACTTTGTTAGATGGTGGACTCCCCAAGAGAAAATTAGCAAATGTAATACATATTGCACTAAGAGTTTGAATATTCAAGCTTTGAGGTCTCAATATCCAACAAATTAAAAACGTTAAGCAATTTCAAATTGTTATCTAGATACTCATCAATCCATCAAATAATGAATTATACTGTTGTCAAAGTCATCTTATTCTAACATTAATGGACTGTCCTATAAACTTGTGACGGTCACCATTTGCTAGCTAGTTGTCATATGCCCCCTTCATTGTCATAATACACTTGAAACCCCTTGCATTGAGCTAACTATCAGTTATCCTCACCATGTTGACTATATTTAGTGTGGCAGTCCTATAATAGCATCAATGAATGTCCTCTATTAATGCTTTACAATAGGTTTGTTTATAAACCTTGAGGACTATTTCATTTTGGTGATTGTGCTTGAGGATCCTCTCATTGTCTATCTTCAAAGGTCTTGCTTTGTATTTTAAATTTTGAAAACTGTTGCCTTTTAATGGACTGCCCTAATGAGGTTGATTGCCTTCTATTCTTGTCTTGTTTATAACTATCTTGATGGGCATGACCCCTTACTTAGCACAAACCTCTCTTGACTACCACTGTCTATTTGCTATATGACTCTATTGATTTCCATTGTTGACTATCCTTTAAACTCAAACTTCTGACTACAATTGTCAAGGTCTTTTTATTCCCCTTTTATATTATGGTTAACCATTATATTCTTTATTAGGACTATCATTAATAAAGGATTGCTTAACCACCTCCCGTGTATTCATTAACTCTGACGGTTGTATCAGGCATTAACATGTCAATCTTTTGGTGCAACAACAACTGTCTATGCAACATAAAAGTTTCAATCATATCACTAATAAAATTTTGAAGTTTTGTAGTGACTTGAGAGGGACTGCAAATGTCAGCAGCTTTGACTGAAGCATTTGAGCATAGTCTTAGTGCAAAGGTTGTGTTTAGACAAAGGTATATTAATAATGAGATGGGAGACAACAATGACAACCTCACCTACATAGTGACCTAACGATGTGTCATAAAGGTGAGATGAAAATATTTTTAATGATAGTAATATGAATAGCTCATGAAACTACAATAGTCTCAACAAAGATCAAATGGGTTGGCCTCTACAAACCTAGTTTTTCTCTTCCAATTATCAAATTTCAAGGGAGTTGCATATGACAAGATTTTTGAGAAATCTAAGAGTAATAATAATGCTTTGAAGTCATCCATAGAAATAGATTCAAATTTAAAATCAGGTGCAACATAACAACTAAGTTTCATCTATCTTTTGTAGCCTTTTGGGAATGAAGAGGTTGTCCAAATAGAGGAAACCCTTAAATCACTCTAATTTTTCTCTCACTTCTATGGTCATGGGAAATTTTCTACCAACTATATGTGACATTTTCAAAGGAGGAAATAACAATGAAGATATTTGTATACTTTATGTAAGGAACAACTAGTCCTCAAACCCTAGATGATGGCCATGACAAAAGCAACAAATAAGGACATGTCATAATTATGTGACTTTTACTATGAAGAACCTAAAGATAGTGGATCAATGACAACATGCATTGACAGTTAAGGGTAAAGATTCATACCCAAAAAGATGGAGATAGAAAATGATCGATGACAAAGTACAATCAAGGAAGAACATATATATAAATCACAAAATAACATATAGGAAAAGGGTAATGAAGAGTTCTATGAGATATGTACACCCTACAAGAAAAGTATCAAGTATAGTATGACGCTCTAGGTTAGGAAGGAAGACATTGAGATATTCAAAATCAAGGTAGTGGATGATTCAAGATCTTTGAACAAGACCCTTTATTTGTGTTTTCAAGATAATACTTCGCTAACAAGCTTGTAGCACTATGGAAGCTAATGATTTGATCAAAAGGTGTTAAATACCTCACTGTCAATGAGTTCTTGGGTCAATAGTTTGACACCAAAGAGACTACCAAACAAAGGGTTATTTGATGAAAATTCTAGTCAAAGGTTGTTTCTACCAATAAGTTGTATGAAAGTTTCTTTAAAACCATACATAGCCTCTGAACCTTCATAATTTGACATGATTGATAGTCCATAAATTGATAAATCTAGAGAAAAAATATTTCAATAGGCTGTCAAATAAGTTTAGGACAATCATACACATAATAGGCTTAAGGAAAATGTCATGACAAGTAGGTCATGTGGAAGGAAAAAATTATGCACTAGGATGGGGAAGTAGTGGAAGTTCCTTTGTATTACCTAAACCCTCATAAAACCTTGCATAGATGCCTATCTCATGGTAAGAATGCATAGGGTAAAAGGCTATCAATATGAGTCTAGTGAATGCAATTTATATGTGATAGTCATGAAGATGTGTAAATCCAAAATTGCATAGTCCTATTATAATGCTAAAAGTTCCATGAACATAAGCAAGGGGTTAGTCATAATTTTAGAGGATAGTCATAAAGACTATCACAGTGGAAATCTACACAGAGGAGTGCAAGGTTGTTGCATAACAATGCAAGATGAAAGGACAACTTTCTTGATGACTATACAATCACCTCTACTTCACATTAAAAGGAAAACAACAAAGATTGAGGGTAGTCAATCTAGCATGGAAACCTTGACGATAAACCTTTTGTGATGAATGGATGCATCAAATATTAATAAGGCATTCAATTCAAATAAAGTAAGGTGATAATTACATGAGACATGCAATCATTATATGGCCATCAAATGATAGGGCAAGGAATAATGTGTAGTTTGTGCACAGATGATAGTGATTTCACATCCAAGTGATCAAGTCAACAATCAAAAGGTTAGAATTGCAAAGGTTTGTACATAAGAACCTTGTGCATTAAATGGAAATGTCATGATAGTGATGCTCATAAGAAGGCTCAAACTATGGACAGTCCACACATAGAAGAGTTGTTGACAGACCTATGAAAAGTCTTCATCAAAGTTTCAATAAAGGAAATAACAAGTCAAATGTCCATTTTTCTCAGTCACTCACAGTCCTAAAGGACAACCTTGGAGTCTATCATGGAGTTTTCCATGAGAGAATAGTAATCAAAGGATTGTAGGATAGAGTTGTGAAAGTATAGACTTGTTGATCTCTCGTAATAATGATCATAACAATGCTTGTGGTCCAAGAAAAAACACAAATAAATGATTAAGTCACTAGGAAAAGGGTAGTTTGTTGTAGTTTGTTGTAGTTTGAGTTGGAAATTCCTTTCAACCAATTATAGGTTTTAAGGAAGTTAAGGTTGTGATGAGGTTAAAGCTTAAACAATCATATGAAGACCCTCTACAACCATCCCATTAGTAAAATGGAATGGTTCCTTCAAAAGTGCTAATCACTTGTGTGAAACCTTATATACCTATGTGTAGCAATGACAATGTGTATGATAGTGTAGGGTTAGTAAGTAGTTTTTCATGATACAGTGACAACAAGAAGAACCCTCCATAGTTTACTATCTATTGACAGTGTTTTTGGATATTGGTATGAATGAAATATAGCCATACATTGAGCAGACATAGTAGAATCTAAGGAACATTCCAATGGTATAAAAAGCTACCATCATGAATCCCAAAAGGAAGATGACCTTCTAGAAGTTTATCAAGGAGTTTTAATAAGGGATAGTGATAGATGAAGAATCAAAAAGCAATTATGTTAAAGGTTATGATAAAGGAAACAAATAGTTAAGTGGTGACAAATGGTGGATAAAGAGAATATTGAAGACATATAACATGTGGAAAATTTAGATCTTAAATTTCTACGCCCCTAGGCTTTGAAAACATCTCTGTCTTTCATCTTTTAATTTCCCCAAACCATGTGATCCTCAAGTTGCTCCTGTAGCATGCTACAACTTGAGAGGGTTTTAAAGCTGAGTATCTACCTTTCATGTCATTTCTTCATAATACATTTGATACTCTCGTGATACCAGCAACCAAGGATGGAGGATTTGATTATACTAACTTCTATTTGGGTTCTTATTTATTCATCAACTAGAATGTAACTTCTACGTTATTTAGTTTTAGGGCTTCTTATGGTTTTTCCCATATCTAAATCCCTTAAACAAAAATTTCTCTTTTCTTATTTTCACAATGCATCTAGCTTAAATCATAAAACCCCTAACTATTTCTCAAAAGATCTCAAAGATTCATTGGTAAAGGTTAACAAAGACCTTCTAGATCTTCATAAAATAGATGATTTCATAAATAGAAAGGGTGTACCATTCAAAAACTGTAGTTTTTGGGCCTTGAATGCAAGCTAAAAAATTTCAAGCTCTTTCACGTGGGACTGGAGATGATGAATAGTTCACTCACTGCATGCTCCTTCTTTTATCTTGGTCGTCGTTGTTGGCTCCTTTTACTTAGCCTTCATCCATGCAACTGCATAAACCCTATAGCTCGTCCTTAGTATGAGCTTTATCAGTTTTGCTTTCTCTCTTCCTCCATTTTTGGTGCCCATCTCAAGTTTAACTTCTCTTTGCTTTTCAACGTGAATCTTTCCTTAAAATTTTAACTTTGCATGACTCACTTTAGTATCATATTGTTATTTGTGTGACTAATTATTTAGTCATTTTTATTTGTGTGACTAATTATTTAGTTGTGTTTTTTACCTGACGATCAAATTAGTCATTTATTTAGTCATTTATACCTGTGTTGCAAAAAATTAGTAGAATTTAGTCATTTTTAATTGTTGTGACTAAAATTTTTAGTCACAGTCATTTATTTTCCAAATTCTACTAATGCACCCAACTACACTTTATTAGATTGAATATGGAGGGGGATCACTATGTGACACTTATGTGTTATTTTCTAAACTTGGGGGATCACTTAGTGATGGAAATTGAGAGCACTAACTCTAAAATCATGATAGTTGAGGTAGTTCTATTGTTACACTTATAGGAAATGCAAAAAAAAAAATGAATGTACCAGGGAGGCCCTACTTGTTCATAAAATACTGAAAGAGAAAGGAAAGAACAAAGACAAGTCTAGATCCAAATCTCCTAAAAGGCTAAATGTTGGAACTATGGCCATCATGGGCATTTCAAGAGACACTATAAGGAGGAGAAAAAGAAAAATATAAATGACTCAAATGATGAGTCCAAAAATTCTTCTCGAGATAATGGTGATTCTTTTTCATGGTCTTGTAAACACATGGATTAGTGGTTGATAGACTCTCTAGAGAAATTTCTTTCATATGACCTTACATTATGGTTGGTTTTCCAAGTACAAAGAATATGATGGTAGGAAGGTGTAAATTGATGATGATTCTCAATGGATAACTGTTGATCATCATTTTTTTATTATATTCCCTAGTTGTAGAGTGAAGGGGATCAATGGAGTTTTACATATTATTGGTTTGGCATGCAACTTACTTTTAGTTAGCAAGCTTAAGGATGTGGGTATACAAGTTGTTTTCTCTAACATAAGGTGTAATATGATGCAAGGAGATATGGTGATCGCTAAGGGTGCTTATGTGTGCTCTATGTTTCAATTAGATACATGCATGGTTCAATATAATAGTTATTTTATTCATATATTGAAGAGATATATACAACATACACCCTAACCATTAGAACTAGTAGCAAGATAACTATTGCATCTACTTCCAATGAGTGTTATTTATGAGTACCTAAGGATTATCTTCCTTTAGAGACATAGTTACCTACTAAGAAGATAATATTATGGAACTAAAGAATAGGTCACATATAGGTGAGAAGGGTCTTAGGACCCTAAAAAATTAAACTATTGTAGAGAGGTCATTAATTATGCTCTTAAGATTGATTTTATGTGAACATTACATATATTGTAAACAAAATCATGTTCAATTTTACTTGGGTTCTCACAAATCTTCTAGGGTGTTAAACTTAATTCATTCTAATGAATTTGGTTATGCAAATGTTCCTTCTATTTTGAAGCCTATGTATTGTGATTTTTTTACAAATGATTATTCTAGGAGTACATGTGTGTATTTACTCATAAGTAAATATGAAGTCTTCATATATTTTAAGGAGTTTAAAACTTTTCTAGAAAAGTGAGTTGGTAGAAAGATTTAGGTTCTTAGAATTGATAATGACAGTGAGTTTTGTTTAGAAAAAATTAATAGATTTTATAAGGAAAATATATTTGAAAGACATAAGAAACCATCAATAAAATGGAGTTGCAAAGAGAATGAACATGCCACTGGTGGAGATGGCTAAGAGTATGAGTGGTTATGTCTGCTTGGAGTAGAAGTTATGGGAAGAGACAATTACTACAACTTTTTACTTGATTAAAAAGTCTCATACATAAACTATTATGGATAAGACTCTTATGGAGACTTAGACAAGAAAAAAGACCTTATTACAAAATCTTTATATTTTTAGTTGCAAGGAATATGCTCATGTGCCTAAAGAGAAGTGATGAAAATTGGAGAACAAGTTAATTAAGTGTATCTTCATCATCTATGTTGTTAGTGTGAAAGGGTACAAGATTTGGGAACATGTGGTCAAGAGAGTTATGTACAACAAAAATTATTTTCAAATAAATTAAGCCTTCCCCTACAATGTTGCATCCAAAAGAGGATATGAAGAAAGATGTGGTTCAAATACCCTAAAACACCAAGAAGGTCGAACTAGAATCTCATGAAGGACTTGAAGAGGGCGAGAGCTTACATATTTGTAATAGTTCTGAAGAGGAAGTAGAAACTCCACCTCAGATCTCGAAAAGGTCCACTAAAGATAGAGAATATAATAGTATACGTCTCATAATTGGAGATGCATTTTTTATTGATTACTAGTATGGATGAGCCTAGAACTATGAAGAAGGAAATATGCATGGATGATTCTAAGTTTTGGAGAGAGACTATGAATGAGGACATATTTTTACTAAAGAATAATGACACATTATGACTTAGTATTATTTCCTATTGGATAAAATCTATTGGTTTTAAATTGGTGCTCAAAAGGAAGATATATTCATATGGAAATGCTAAGAAGTACAATGCAAGGTTGGTGGAAAAAGGATAATGCTAGATTCAAGGGATAGAATTTAGTTTTAAAATATGTTACTTTGCTAAGGTGACATCTAGTAAGTTATTGTTATATATATTAGTAACCTTTTATTTAGAGATATAATATATGGGTGTGAAGAAAAGATCTACATAACACAACTAGATTACTATTTTATTAAAGGTAAGGATTCGTTATTTTGTATAGGAAAAGCTTATGTATGGTCTCAAATAGTCTCTTAGGATCTGGTACTAGAAGTTTGGCTCTTTTATGTTGGGTTTGGGATTTCTAAGATCCAAATAAGATCATTAAATTTATTATACGATGGGTAGTGATCAATTTCTTGTTTATCACATTATACATTGATGATACGCTATTTTCAGTAACAATAAGGATATGATTTGTGATTTGAACTCTTGTGTTTTGGCATAGTTTGAAATGGACTTGGGGTCTACCAAATATGTCTTGGGCATGGAGATCATAAGAGATAGAGAAAACATAAAACTTTGGTTGAGCCAGAGAAAGTATGTGAACTTAGTGTTGGAGAGATTCAACATGATAGCTTGCAAAACATCATGTGTTCCTATTTTATTGGAAACTAAGATATTTGTAGAGATGTGTCCAAATTCACATAGTGAGATGGATAAAATGACTTATGTGTTTTATTCTAGTGTTATTGGGAGTTTGATGTATGTTATGGTCTATAATAGACTAGACATTACCCAAATAGTGGAAGTCTTGAGTCATTTCATGGCTAATCCTTGATGATTTTATTATGATATAGTTAAGAGAGTGTTTAGATATTTGTGAGGTACATACTCTATTTTCTATCATGGTGATTCTACAAGGGACCAACACATAGTGGGTATTCATGGATTTGGGGATTCAAAATAGGTAAGGATGTTGATAATAGGAGGTCCACTAATGGTTATGTTTTCACCTTGTTCAATGGTGCTATTATTTTGATTAGTAAGTGGTAGGTTGTAGTAAATTTTTAACCTTGCACTCAAAAAAAAATTAGAGCACACTTTAGAGCATAATCTTGAGCTTACTCAATTGTTTACTCATCAAAGTTATCACAACCTACCGCTTATTAAAATAAATAGAAGAATTATATGTGTGTGTATACACGCAAACTCATACATCTATATATACATATATACATAATGAAACATATAAAAAGTGAAACCCTAGAGATTTCACTTTAGGGTTGGAATTTTTCCAAATGTTTTAGTAGAGATTTGAGGTAGCAAGGGTTTGATGGATTTGGACAAGATCTAGGATTGACTTACAACCTGAAAGGTGATTCAACCGACCCTTGACCAAATCTAGGATGAATTTGGGGATGATATGTAATGTAATGACTAGGTTAATAATGTAAATTACTATTCTAATACAAATACAACAAACACATAAGGTCGCAGGAAAATTTAGACAATAGAAATGAACTGAGCAAAGTATTGTGCACCTATGGTTCAAATATGGGGTTGAAAATAAAGGACTAAATCGCCTAGGGTGACAATGTCCTTTTGACTAAAATTTAGATCTATTTTCATAGTCCTCGAGAGCCAGACCAAAGCTTTTGTTCTCCACTTGTCGCACTATTGGATCACTGTCGGATATTTTTGTAACTAATTTTTCATTTGTTATCAAGGTGTAAGGTTTTGATTGCAACAATGAATAATTGATCCCTAAGCTTCTTCCAATCTTCTTTAGATTTGAAACTTGCACATTCAAAGAGAGAGGAAGGGTTGTGCCATTTAGGGGCTTGCCTTAGTCAAACCCCGTGTTAGTTTTTCCACTTCCACAATGGTAATGTAAATGATAGAAAACCTATCCTTTTGAGGGATAGAGATACATAATAAAAGGAATGATGAATCAACAATGGAGTGCAACTCACCACCCTCCAATGGCTTCCTTGAAGGATTGAAATCATATAAATCTCCTCAAGGTTTGGATATTGCTTGCTTGAATTACTTGGATGGCTTGGAGACCTACAAAATTTAGTCTTCAGAAATATAAACATGAAAATATAAACTCACATACACTTTGACATGATACTTGGATCTTGAATTAATGTAATAAATCTCTAAAATTCTACTCTTGACTTGCTTGGTAATGCTCTTGATCATAATTTCTCCAATAATTTCCCATTAATTCTCAAATGATGAAATGACTAGATATTTATAGGCATTTAACATAATTTCTAAAAAACAAATCCCGATAGCCGACTTTGGTTAATTGAAATTCAAATAATAAGGTTTCGACACTGACATATTTGAGTTTGAAGCCAAAATAGGAGGAATAAGTCACCTAGGGTGACTTAGTCCTGACCCTATTTTCCAGAAATTAAGGTGTCAGGGACAAAGTATTAAATGAATATATTTGGTTTTTATTTGCAATTTGTCGAAAAACGATAAAAATGGGCTCTAAAATGCATAATTTAGGAAATTAGATATTCAATTAGGTCCAATAACTTAAGGGGGAGCAAAACATAATATGAAATTGTCAAGGGTAATAATTTATGACGCTACACATATACATATACATATACATAAATATATGCATGCATGCATACATAAATACACACCTACACATGTGTATATGTATGTATGTGTGTATGGTAATGTATTGAACCTAATGAGTGAGAAAGATAAATGCATGAAGCACATGTAAAATGGGGAAAATATTCCCTCCTAGTTTATCCCCAAGCATACAATAAGTCATTTACAAAAGATAAGTCATGTAGGTACAACGATGTGCGAGCGTATAACATGTCATGTGTGATATAAGCATCAAAGAAAGACTTAAATGTGCTAATTAAGATTGCATCATATCAATTCCATAGTATAATATTTTTAAGTGTTATCACATGAGAGAAACATGGGAAAATATATCATATAAGATATAAACATGAAAGCATGGTATAACATCAATGTATTATCTCCAAAGAGAAGAGATAAAAGATCATAAGAGAAATGCCTCCAAGTGTGGGAGAATTAAAAAGTTCCAAAAACGTGAAGTAAGAAATGAAAAAATCAAATGTTAAATGAAAAAATAGGAGCATGACAAGTAAGTAATAAAAAGGCCAAGATAAATCACACAACACAAAAATAGGCAAAGGAACATCACAAAAACATGGTTGAAGAAAAAAAGGACAAATTAAAAGCAATTAAAGGAGATAAGAGATATGTGATTAAAGAAAGGGGGAGCACAACAATTGTGGATCCATAAAAATCTAAAGCATAAAGATAAAACCAAAAAAGCTATATTTTGACTCAATATGTTGAGAGTATTTTTTATACACTCTGAGACTTTACATAATTCAAAATACATAGTAAATATATATATATATATAGAAAGCAAAAAGAAAAGTAAATAAACTAAAAAGAAAGTCCATTTCCACTTCGTGTCAATATGGACCACTAAAGGTGTCTTTGCATCATCAATGTACATACAAAGAACATAAAAAAATATTATAAAAATACAAGTAAAATAAATCAAAGTAAAACATGTGAAATGTGAAGAAAATGAGATAAATCCCAACCAATAAGATCATGATAATTTTTTTCAACTAGATGACCATCTTATTCCCAATCATCAATGATAAAATATTCACTATTAATCATATTGTATTAAGATAGGCCCAATTTTCTATGTAAATTTGAGCACTTTACAAAAGTTTGAGTAAGAGAAATAATATCTAATTTAGGTTTAGGTGCCTAAAATTGATTTTATTTTTTTTGTTTATATCACCATATTTGTTTGATTTTATGCTATACCGCTAGGTTTTAATATTAGCTTCTCTTATTTTTCATTTTTCTTGTCATCTTTCTTTGCTTAATCTTAATTTAATTTATTCAAGGCAAAGCATTACAATTATCATTACTACATTTTATCATTACTACATTAGTCACAAGTAAATTCAATGTAGAAAAAATCATGCTAAATTGCTCCAAATTATGCTAAAAAGTTATGTGACATAATCATGTTGATTATGAAATGATCATATAAATTGATTAATTAATGTGTTAACTCGAAAATGACTAAAAACTTATATCTCATTAAAAACTAACCATTCTAAAAAATCTCGCAAAATGAATGACTTGTCATGTTAGACATGGTATATGTAGTAAAATTGCCTCTCTAACCACATCCCTAAGACATGGTGGAAAAATATTTTGGATCAATCATCCTCACCAAAATGCTTCAATTGGTATGTATTGCATCAATTTATATTTTTATCATCTTTTTTCATTGCTTCTCTCATTGTGGGTATTTATTGCACAGATTTTATAAACCATTTAATGTCACAATTTTACATCATGTCTATTTTATAACAATTACACTCTGTAAACATATATGAGACACCTGTTATACAAATTGTATTCTAAAACACATATGGATCACCATTTTTACATATATTTTTTCTTGACATCTAACATGATATGCTTAGATATTTTTGATATGATGGTACTTTCATGATCACCTCATTTTGCATAATTAGTCACATTGATTGGCTTCCCTATAATGAGGGAATTCACTAATTATATTCTTTTGTCAAAGAAAAATCTTTTTTTGTGCAATAGTACACCTCATTATCAAGTCAATTTTTTTAATAACATGATTTTCCTTTAGTGGTGTATTATTTTTCTCATGTTCTTGCATGATATATTTGTGACACTATGCTCATGACTGTAACATAATGATATCACTCACATGGTACATTTACATACTCTCATGTATTTACATGTTTAATCATTTATCGAAGATCTTGTTCTCATAATTGGGAGCTAAATTATTCTCTATTATGAGCTTATTTGATGACATTTTTTGCATATAATTAACAAATTGATATATACATCCGATTTGAGGGGTGCATACCCTATTTTTTATTCATAAGTTTTCTATGTATAGATTAAGAAGACCAAACCAATTCCAACTCCTTGAAAACCCTATCCACGAGGTTATCATTATCAAATTTTATTTAACCTCATGATGTGTAGATTGAGGGGGCCACACTAGTTCCAACTCCTTAACAATCCTAGATAATGTTTTATCTCTTTTCAATTAATTTTTGTATATATTTAAGGGGAAAACCAATTCCAACTCCTTGATAACTCCTAATAATGTGACGTATCTTTGTTTTCACACTATTTTTAATACTTTCATGGGGCTAACTTAGTTACAACCACATAAATCCATACTTCATTTTTTATTTTTTATTTGAAAGTTGACAAAAAGATGCAAGCAATGCAAATGATTATGATGATTTTTACATTTATGTTTTTTCTTTAAACATGTGCTAAAAAATGTTTGGAGATATGGATATCAACATGCAGGAGAGCATGGTAACATCATTGAAATAGTATCCTTTTAGAAATACAATTGCTAATTTAGTCACTATGGTATTTACTTTAGCATGCATGATTCATGTAGCTCACATGCACGTTAATTGTAAGAAAAATATAGAGGTAAGAAGATTGTATTCTAAACTTTTTTCCACTTCTCTTATGCTTACTTTAGCCTTATATTGAGATATGTCATACTAAAACTCAAATTGGGTCATTTGTGTGCACAAGCCAATAGAACCTAAAAACACCCATCCATCTATTCATTTTAGCCATCATTCATTTGTGCATTTCACATTTTGTACATTTACATGTATTATGCATGATCATAGATGCAATCCAAATATTTGGATGGAATTACTGACATGATTGTGTCCACCTAAATTTAAAT